>JPFL01000019.1:82675-206490 GCA_000733385.1 Paramecium biaurelia | reverse complement strand
ATTATAAAATATATTATTAATTATATGATTTCAAATTTCTATAAATACATTAATTAAAGGGTATTTTTGAATAATGAATTATAAATAATAATTTTTCATATCAATTTCGAACTGTCTCAAAACAATATAGATTATGAATCCAAATTTACTTCATCTTTTCCTTTCTTTCATTTAAATATTTTTTTACACTATTGTAAATTTATTTTATTAGTTTTATAATTGGTCCAAACATACTAATAAGTAAAAGTCCAATTTGAAAAAAACCTATTAATAATTTCATATCTTGAGTAAAGTACTTAGAAAAATCTGAGCAAAATGCTTAATTAATGAAAGTAAACAACATTATTGGAATTTCATTTAAGCAAATCAATATAAGTTAAAACTTTGAATTTGCTAATTAAAAAAACCATATGATTTCAATAAAGAGTAATTAGCAAAAGGATAAAAGAATACATTAAAGTAGTGGCTAGACTTAAGCTCTGATCAAAATTAAAAGAAATAAAAACTTTTTAAATAAAGTAATCGATTCAAGTAATTATTCCTTGATGTTTTTCATTACTACTGTTTTGCTTCCCCTTTAAAATGGATTAATTAAACTTTTTATCATTATAATGAAAGACCCTACACAAATGGCAAATGAGATTAATGATCTCAAATTAATTTATGGATCACAATATAAGAAAAGAAGCATTTTGAAAATTAAGTCAAAACTATTGGTGTAAAACATAAGAATCAATTATTAACTTAATTTTA
Source organism: Paramecium biaurelia (assembly GCA_000733385.1). NCBI lineage: Eukaryota > Ciliophora > Oligohymenophorea > Peniculida > Parameciidae > Paramecium > Paramecium biaurelia. The sequence goes on along the minus strand of JPFL01000019.1, from coordinate 205,737 downwards.
TCTAAGATAATTTATGGATTTTTCTATGTAAATAATAGATTTTAATTGCAATATAATTAACTATTTAAGACTTTAATATTCTAACATTATAAAAGTATCGAGCTGTAAAACAATTTGTTTTTGAAGAAAAAATATAAAACATAATTAACAAATAGCCAAGGAAAATCAGTATAATTTCAACAACACATCCATAAATATTGTTCAATAAATCTGCATTAAGCTGATATTCATTAAATTTTTCTTTACTTTTAAGATTTTCTTAATAAATAATTAAATATTTGAACAATTCTAAAATTTACTAAAATAATATTTAATTATACAAAATCTGAAGATTAAAAATATATCTACAAATTTTAAGGATATTCTACATTTATAAACTTAAGGTAAGATTGATATTATAAAATATCGAGAATTTCCAAAAATTGTGTTAACTATCCCAATATTAAAAATACTACTCCTAATCCAGTTAGTCCCATCATGAGTCCTTATCCAAAACCCTAAAGTCGATTAGTACTCTGCATCTACAATTAATCCATAACTTGAGGTAGTCTAAGAGTAATATTAGAACAACTTGGAGGAACTAGAATTTCATTTTCATCCAATAATATAGCACTAATAGAAACTGTCAGTTTAGGTTTTTATTTGATTTTTTTAAGAAAAGTGATTGCAATAATATAGTTAATATCTCTTACAGATTCATAAAAGATTTCAGTTACAGGTTCAACAGTGAAATTGTAATAATCTGACTTCAAACTTTCAATAAAAAGCATAGTTTAATCAAAGAATAATTAGTTAGATTCAATCAATTTAACTTTCTTTGTATAAGTTAAACTTATATATTAAGTATCATATGATTAATTTAAGAAATTTAAAGTAAGCTATGCTATTTTATAACATTGACTTAATTGATAGTTTTGAATATTGCAATCCCAACCTGATTCAATATTACAATTATTTGAACATCCATCATTATTTAAGGTATTTCCATCATCACAAAATTCATCTTCTGATTTATATCCATTGCCACATTTAATACATTACCCATCCTAAAGTGTTGAGAACTTTTCACATAACTAACATTTTCCTTCTAAACAAAGTAAACATCCTACATTACAAATTTAATCTAATTATTCTATTGTAGGTTCTGTTTAATTGTTTTTAGGTTCTTCCTTTTTTATGTATTCTTTGCATTTTCCATTTATACATGTTGTGCAATCAATCTCACATTAAAATTAACAATTATAACAACCATCATTAGAAATTTAATTTCCATCATCACAATCTTCCAACCCTTCTACTTGATATAAATCTCCACATATGGGTCTACATTCATTCTATACTAATTCAAAGTGGTCTATACAGTTTTAACAATGATATTGATCAATACAGGATAAACAATATGGAGCACATTCAAATAAACATTAAAAACATCCATCGCCATCAATTTAATTATTATCATCACATTATTCATAAGACTAAATTGCTAACAATCCATCTCCACATATTTATTAACAAATTTTATTGATTAATTACCATCCATCTAGACAAATTAAACATTCTCCATTTATGCAATTCAAACATGATAATTAACAACTTTATTAACATTTATAACAGCCATCTAATTGTAAGGTGTTCTAATCATCACAAATTTCATAAATTTAAACAACTCCATCACCACATATAGGAATACAATATCTGTGATTTATGCTCAATGTAAAACCAATTTCACATTCTAAACAAATTTCTAAATCATTTTATTTACATTAATAAATCTAATTCAAATTTCCCTAAGTATATTTTTAAATTAGATATTGTTCAAAAGTTTGATGGAATTTCTATATAGTTAATGATTCAATAAAAACAATTTAATATAGTGATTCCATAACACTCTTTCCTTATAAATAGCATCCAAAGTTTTTAAAATCTCCATCCATTACCAAATCATAGCAAACATTGATACATTAGTTATTTTATAAAATTATGTTTGCTTAACAATCTAAAAGAACCTAAATGAAATGGAAAGCTTACATTTGACAATTGATATTATTAATTTGAACTGCTCTATTAAAGACATTATCCAAATTAGCATACATCACAATTTAAAGGACATGAAAACCTGCAATTATGGCATCCATCATAAGGAATTTAATTTCCATCATCACATTCCTCTTATGAGGTTAAAATAAGATCCCCACAAATTGGAATACAGCTCTTATTAATATCAATATATTGCCATCCAATATAACAGTTAATACAAATACCATTTACACAATTCATACAACCCTAAACACAATCATAAATGAAAGAAAAGCATCCATCAAAAGCGTATATATTTTGATCCTTACAAATATAGTTTAATTTAGGGAGTAAAAGATAAAGTTGAAAATCACGAATCCCAAACCAAGGGGCCCAAGGAGTGTAAACTGATGTCATTACAGTCAATATTGTGATTTTAATTTGATGCTGTGTATGTGCATAATTCGAAATATTAACATTCGTTTATGTGTAATGATACCAGAATCCATCAAAATTTATATCAGTGTGTCCATAATTTATCCATTTCGATGAATATTACCATTCTTATACAATGGTGTCATCTATTTTTAGAGTAATTGTTGTGGCGTCAGAATTAAAAATCATAATTTTTAATTTCAAAGTAATAGCAACATGGTCCTCTAAAGAAATTTATTTTTCAAATAATGACCCCTAGGATTTATGATAGTAAAGGTCTATTTTATTTATTAATTTACCATGACAATGATCTATCAAATCCGAAGCTGAGTAATTCCACTATTCTTAAATAGTTGCTTCCTGTATGTTAATAGAAGTGAAGGATTGCAAAATCAGCCTTTAATTATTAAAACTAATAAAATCACTAAAATCATTAGATTCTTCTATCATTAAAAAAAACTCTGATATTCCCCATTCTCCATTTTAAGCTAAAATTATAATTTATATAGAAGGGCGATCATGTTACATACTTTTTGATATGATAGTAACTTCATCATTTTACATACTATCACCACATATATTTGTTGCACTGCCTGAACAAGAGTAAGGTTCATCTAAGATGATTTCATTATCTATATAAATTATAAAAAAATTGCTAATCCAGTTATCAATTCTAAAATTTTAATAATATATATATATCTATTACTTCCAAAGCTTAAATTCAATTATGACTTCGTTATGAGTACCTAAGCCAAATGATTTATGAAGCAGAACATTATATTAAGTGGCTTAATTGTCAAATAATAAATAATGAGAGGATCCACAAAGTGCATCTTAAACAACAATAAATGTATTTTTATTTGTCAACTCCCAATCTATTATTTTAATAATTTGTTACTACCATTAATCATTTGATCTTCAAAAAAATTGCTATAAACTATTTAAGTGCAATTTCCATTTTTAATAAGCAAAAAAAGTATCATCAATTTAAGTATTACTACATACAAATTTATTAGCTTTTAGTTCGCATTAGTAAATATCATGTAATTCAGAAGTCCAAAAATATATTAACTTTTGTACATTTTTCTATATTTAAAAATTTCAATAAATAATCTATTGAATTAATTTTGTTTTTATTAAATAGATTCAAAGGTTATTGAAAATAGGATAATAGTAATAATGATTAAGATGATGCAATTCAAAGGTTTATTCTTATGTATTACATCAGAGATAATAGTTTTATATTTTATTTAGATATCTATTATCTAATGAAAATTAATCAAATATATGAAAGAATATAATGTAAAATCTTAGACTTGTGTACTGTAAATTATCAATTATCAATCAATATCTATATAAAAACTAATTTCGTTTATCTTTCCTTATAAAATATAATCAAATTTAAATAGGATCTTAAATGAGATAATTTAATTAAATTTATAAATGTTGTAATATATTTAATTATTTTCAAGTGATGATGATATAATTGTGATTATTTCAGAATTTATAAATTTTCAATAGTTTTAACTTCTAGCTTCCAATATTATGCAATTTAAATTGTAAGCTAAAGTAAATAAATTTAAATTAATAATCGATTATTAAATTGTAGAATTTAATTATTCATTAAAAACAAGAACTTAAATTTGTTTGAGATGTATTAATATATAAGTAATTTATGTAGTCAAGGAAACAAAATATAATACCTAAATAGAGGCCTTCTAAAAATCTATATATTAATTATAACTATTTCTCTTTACAATTAGATTTTATAAAATATAAGAAAGATTACGTTGAAATAAGTTTAAAAAATGAAATTACCTCACATTATATAAGGATCTTACTGGCAAAGTACACATTTCTTATGTCGGGTTTCTTTAAGAAAGAGATTCTGCTCTTGCCTTTACACAAGGGTAAGGTAAGGAAACTGCTCTGTAGGTAGAACCAACATTGAGATTAAGTATGGAATACGGTTAAAGGAGGTAGGCGACTTTACCATGATTGAACTTTCTCAGTTGGAACTTTCAGGGTCATTCACATTAGAAGAATGAAATTATTAGGACCTCTAACTATTAGATGGAAAAAAATCTTAGTGAATATTATGATATGATAACTAGTGATGTCACTCTTAAAAAGAGTTGGGAACTAAGTAAAAAAAATTAGACTACATCATGGGCAGAACGGAAGATATAATGGAAATAGGTAATAGATAAAAGAATTTTTTAAGAAGAGGAATTATATGACTTGGAATGGCTCTTTGAACAACTTTACACTTATGAACCTATCAACTAAAAAAGGTTTTAAAACGAATTACATCAAGGCTCATTATTCTTACTACTAGTTTGACATTTATTTAGATTACCTTATAAATGATCTAGAAAAGTAGATCAGAATTAAAATGATATTTAGAAGGAGGAGTGCTAAAGCCAAGGAGAGTTTTCTTTTTAAATGCTTCAAATGAATAATTTATGAACTTAACAAAGCAGTACAATTCTGATGCAAATATCAAAAAACCAAATTATGTCATCTGAAAACATAAAACTGATAAGAATACAATTTGTATGGGATGAAAAAAAATAAAAACTTTAAGTATTTAGGAGTGCTGATATCTGCTAGGGGTAGCATTGAAGCCATAGGAAGACTGTTAAATAAAAAATTGCATTTCTACTTCAGTAAAATGCTAATTGAATCGTTTTTTTACTATTTACGCATATGACCTAATTATAGAATTCATCCATTAAATCGCATTTTGACTATGCGGCTCATCTTATGTCTAACTTTAAGGAAGTTGTTCGAAAATGAAAAAATTATAAATTTTCCATTTATAAGTATTGAAAATCTCCATGTCTAGATTAAATAAAGTAATAGATGATATCTGGTTGCAATTTGGATTTAAAATTAATTCTATATTCAGCTCCACTTTGGAGTAGTTAGACAGATTGAAATATAAAAGAAGTTTGAAATAGGCAAAATGGTCATCCTAGTGACATATAAGGTTAAAGATGCAACTATGTATACAAAAAGTCGTAGCTAAATAAGGACTACTGACACACTTATTACTTCTTCAAAATTTAGAAATAATTAACAAATTCGTTTATTTTTTAACTAATTGAGCATATAAATTACTTAATTCCTGATTGAATAATACTCTATACCAAAAAGTTGTTTAGAATAGTAAATAATTAAGTCTTAAAGATAAAATATTAAAAAAACTTTTATTTAACCTCACGCAAGACAGCGAAAATCAAGGGTTTATTTAAAATTATGCGACTTTTAAAGAAATTAGTATATTAAGTAAAATGATAAACTTCAACATTTAATAATTTATGTTAAAACAAGAAAAATATGATGTAAAAGTTAAACATTTTTTAATTTTGTAAGAATTAAATCAAGAGTTAAATTTATCATAAGTTATAATCTTTATATTTAAAATTAACTTAAAAATTCTTCCTTTTTCATAATTCAAAAATTTATATTTTACATGAATGATAATCCCAACTAAACAAATATTTCCCATCATCACTAATAGTTCCATAAATCTACTCTGTTTTATATTCAATAGACTATTCCACAATGAATTCAGAATTTGGGTAAACTCTGATAAGATGAATGTATGCATCGTTTTTATTAACCAGCAACTGTTTTTATGTTATAAATTTTGAAGGAAACATAATATCACAACTTGATCCATTTTTAATGGATATTTCTTTATTTTTAATGTATTAATTGTCTATGAACTCATAAGTGTACATTTTAGGATGACTAAATGGTTAGAAAGTGAATGTATCATTAATAAAGTACACTCTCTAACCGCATGAATCAACTTCAATTGTCTGTTTAACAATCCATTCGTTATTCTCTTATTAAATGATTAAAATCTTTTTATCGCGTCCACCTGAAATTAATTTATTTTATTTTTCATTTAAAGATATACTATATACTCCTTCACTATGAAGTGCTATAGTCTAAATACATTCCCATATTCTTTTTATTGCCAGAATTTAACTGTCTTATCTAAACTTCCTGATATTATCACCTAATCTGTATTATTGATTAATAAACAAACAATTGATTAAGTGTGTCCTACCAAATTCTGTTCACAATCCCACTAAGAATCCTTCTTTATTTTCCAAATTTTTATTGTTTTATTTCTACTTCCCGATATAAATGAATTTGATAGATTCATAAAATTTAAACTATTAACATCATTTCTATGTTTACCAATTACTCGAATCTCTTTTAATTCTTTAGATTTTAATTCATATATATAAATCTATCTACCCTATCCAATTAACGCTAACGAAGAATCATTGTTAATTACTATTGCATAACAAAAGTCTCCATAATATTGTGAAATATTTCATAATTTTTTGCTCTTAAATTGAGATTCATTTATGAAGAATTAAAATCTAATTAGATTTAAGTTTAAATTTCCTTCCCTATTTATTTTGTGTATTCAATTATCTTTTTCTATTCAATTTACAAATTTTTAAATAAATTAAGCTTCTTTTAATGTTTTGATGGTTTCTTTAATAATTTCATCAATTATGTCGTCTTTTGTTCGAAATTCTCTATATAATGTATCTTCATTCAATAAGCACTCATCTCTTTAGCTTAATTAATTAGCTATTTGAATAAGTTGTTCCTTTGTCAAATTTCAATATGTTTTTCTTATTCTTGGTATTCTTAAAGAAATTCATTTAAATTTGTATTAATCTATTTTTAAGCTTTTTCAATAATTATTTAACTATCATTTTTAATTTTATTTGAAATTTCATGAAATTTCTCAACTTTACTTTTCAAAAGAGAAGTATTTTTATTCATATTTTCCTTTCTTATTTCTTCAATTTGTTTCCATTCTTATTACACATATTTTATTGATTTATATTAACTACAGTAACTATCTGCACACAATAGACAAGCAATTTGTTTTAAAAGGGCTCGATCTTTATTTAAATCTAGTAAAACAACTTGTTCTTTATGTTCATCACAAATAATACCTAAAGCCTAAAGAAAATACCTTATAATTTACAACATAATTCATTTCTTCTTAATCCTGATTTAGAAACTAATCATCAAAAAAGGTTTTAATATTGTTAAAATTTGAAAGGACGTCAATGCATTATTAAATATTTTGTGTTTCTGTCAAAGCTAATAATTTAAATTGAATATCCTTTTTTGAATTATCAAAACATTATGAGTTAGACATATATTCTTCATTAGCCTATTCATAGAAACGATGAATATCGATGGTGTTGATGCTTTCTATTTTTTTGATGAAGGATTGATTTTCAGTTTGCAATTACTCTATCAATTTTCTAATACTAACTATTATAAACTCAAATGTTTGCAAATATTAAGCTTTAATCAATCCCAGCTCGTTTGTAAGGCTATTTAAAACTTTAATGATCAAATCTAATTAATTTTCTCTATCTTTTGTAATTAATGTCATGTATTCATCTATTTATTTGAGAGAATCTTTGACCAAAACAACATAAACTTTCCTTTTCATTGATTAGCTCTGCCAACATTTCAAACATAATCCTCTTTACTTCTTATCTTATTGTTTCTTGTCTAGAGCTATCAATATGTGAATGGCAAATTTTTTCGGATAAATCTTTATTCATAATATTTTAAATGTATTTTTAATTAATAAAAGTTCTATACTAATTTTATCAATTTTATAATGAAACTTAATATTAAAATAGAAAAGTATTAAATTCAAAAGGATAAAAAATGTTTGATCTATTATTATTAGTTACTATTTTACTTAGTTATGTTAAGAATAATTGCACCATTTTAACTTAACTGATATATAATTTATGAACTCCAAAATTCAAAATAAATTTTATACAATCATTATTGGATAAGTGTGGGTACATCTTTAGGATTTTCAAAAGGAAGACAAGTTTTAAATATCATTTTGCCCCATATATAAAGTCATCAAAAACATATTAAAGTTAAAATTATTTTATACAAATATATAATTATATTAAGGACACATTTAAATTGATAACATTTATATCTAAATATAAATTAATTTTAATATTAAAGAGATACAAATTCGCTTTTTATACAATTTAATTAAAAACTTGAAGTATTTCAGGTTTATTGATAGATGGTGAAACAATTTGAAATTTCAATTAGGAGAATCAATAATTATTATCGCTTAATTATTCTGGAATAATTGAATCTCGCTCTAAATTTCAACAGGTATTTATGAGCTCTATATACTTTTACTTTAATAAGGAGACCAATTTATAATGTAAAAATTCAAATATTATAGAAGAATTAGATGCTTATCTCAAAAAATGAGACAACAAAGGACCTTTAATACCAGAAAGCTTTAAGTAGAATTATATTAAAATTTAATATTGCTACTAATTTTAGTAATTATAAGTTTATTGACACCCTGACATTTCTTTGATTACAATAGTGTTACTTTAATTCTAAGAATTATATTAGTATAAAAGCATTATTTCTAATGCTGATAACTTTTCTCTCCAGATTATTTAAAATTTAATCTTCTTAATATTTTAATATCTTAAAACTTCCTATTTTTTCTTTCTAATTGAAATCTGAATTTGTCTACATTTTTTCTTCCAATATAATTTTGATTTATAAATACTGTTAATGATTTAGTTGCTATTGTAATATAGAGAAGATTTTGGAAGGTCATGATTCAAGGAGCATTCAATTAGGATTAGGCTGAATTAATCTAAAATCATTAGCATCATAAATTTGTTTTAATATATTAATTGTATTGCTGTTAAATAATATTTTGGAATTCTAATTATTAATAATACAAATTCAAATTTTTAAAATTCACAAAGATGAAAGTGATTCAGAATCCAACTTAGTATTTCTTTGAATAATCTAATAATCCATCTAATGAATATCTAGATAAGATTAATGCTTTTATTGGAAAATTGATAAATAAAAAATCATGTCTATTATGCAAATAAGACTATAACATTAAAGATAGATTACCTAGAATACTCATTCATTGTGGACATACCATTTGTACATAATGTCTAGCCAATTTCTATAGGTTAGTTTTATTTTATTAATGAGTACTAGAAACAGAAGAGTTCGATGTCCACTCTGTTTGAAATTAGTAAAACATCTTGATTCAATTGATAGATTACCTGTATCAATAATTTATTAAATTTAGATAAACCACACAATTTTTTCTAAAATGGCTGAAGAGATAAATAAGAAGAGTAGATTTCACGGAGGAACTGAGGTGATAGATCCATAATAATATTTATTCACATAATTTCAACAATCAGCAATCTAAGCATAGAAAATAAAATAACAACAATAAAACCAATACCCTTAAGTTGACCCTGATTCGGGGCTAGAATATTGTGAGTTTCATAATGATCGAGTAAAACATTTCTTTTGCATGAAACATAAAGTCACCTGTTGCAGAGCGTGTTCTGAAATGATTCATTAAAAGAAGGTATTCATTATTCTAATATCGAAGGATTGCATTGTTGTGGATCTTTATGAAATTGATGATGTTCCAGCCTTCTTGAAGCAAGCCTATAAATAAAATTAAGAAAACAATTGTTAAAATCAAAATATTGAATTCTTACCAGGTATAGTTTTCTTTTAATTAGATGATGATAACAATTTTAATGATGATGATTTAGAAGGTGAATTTGCTCAAAATGAAAGTCTATAAAGCTTATGATAATAATTAACTATAAATGTATCATGGATACTAAAATTAAGCACCTCCAGTATTGGGTATTATATTTTTAACTTATGGGATTTTGATTTCTTAAACCCAATTCTTTATTGTTTTATTTTAGGTTTGTAATTCTATTTGACCAACAACTTAGTGTTAATAACAAACATCTTTTTTAAGAATACATCCTAATAACTCCTAGCTAGTTAGAATAGTTTCTGCTATTAATTCTGGTTCTGATCTAGAATTAAACTAATAGTTTATATAAATTTATACATCTAATATTTATAGCCTGATATTCTCTCCTTCTTCAACTTCAATTAATTCTGTGTAATTCCATTCAGGTTTCTTTTCAGCAGCTTTGCTAATCGATGAACGATATTCTTATTTTTTTGTGATTATTTTTACAAATGGATTCTAATAATTATCACAAAAATAAAATAGTACCATTTTGCTAAAAATTCTTGTAGATCTTAAAAGGTTAGCCCTATTTAATATAATCTTTCTTCCTTTGTCATCCATTTAAATGTTGATTATATATTTAATTATATTTATTAATTTATCATTTCTAAAAATAACAAATATTATTCCTTTTAGATTATTGTATTATCCCAAATGCGTTTTAACAGTCCCAATGAATTTATGCTCTCCTTCTTTTTTTCAAATTCTATAGAATAACAAATACACTTAAACACTTGTTTACTTGGAGAAATTTGGATTACCTTAGGTTATACAAGAGCAATATATTCTATTGGAAATCCAGATAAACTGACTGTAGAGGAAGCTATCTAGGTTCAAGTGGATATCCTTATTAAGGTATACTGAGGATGTTCGTATTATTCTAATTAGCCAATTATTAGGTATATGGTCAATGATAAGTTTACTCAAAGTATGATTTAGAAGGTAACCTAAACTAAACTAAACGAAAATTTATAATTATGAGATGATTTGACATTTTGAATGACAATTATTTCAGGCAATGATGATCAAGGATAAATTGATCTTGCCTTTGAAAGAATTTAAGATGATATTTTATCATATTTATATTGTTAATATGATTAATAATTGTCATTTGACAGTGGTTGTAGGAACTCCATCTCCCAAGGCCTTAACCTTTTCCATTAATGTGTCATCAACAACAGTACCATCTACATTTTTTAAGGTGTTTATCCTTTTGAGAACAAGTAATTTTGGATCATCCTTTTAATTTTCGTAAATAGGATTTCCTTTTGAATAAATGAAAAAGAATTACCAACAAATAAAACATTGGCTATTTCTGGAAGATCTTTCAATTTATCAACCTCATCCCAAACTTTTATTCTGTTATTACCAATATAAAGTGTATGTAATTTTACACATGGTTGTAGACCATCAAGCCTTTCTATGTAGTTATAACTCAACCATAGTTCTTTTAATGTTTATCCTATTTCTTCTAATCCTGCTATTTTCTTTATATTGTTTCTTGATAGCGACAGGATTTCTATTTATCTTAAACCAGGCAGATTGACCATTTTTTCAATTGCATTTGAAGAGAGGGACAAACGTTTTACTTTAGCCAATGTATTTAAAACTGGAGGATCCAATTTGTCAAGAGGTGGATTTTAGAATATCAATCTAATATCTTCTGCTTCAGATGGTTGTTCACCTGGATGTTCTTGTTCCCAGTTTTAAAGAGCTTTTGCACAAGTTGTCTTTGCCATTTGATAATTTATAAAAAAATTATTATTGTTTTTTGAAGTTCTAAAATTGTGTTAAAAAATAGGTTAAATATATATGGTGAAAAGATACTTATGGAACAATTTAAGCTTAGGAAATGAAACTGAAATTGAAGTCTTTAGTATATCACTGTATTTATTAACTATTAATCTTAGAAAACGAATTGAAAGTAAAATGATAATCTCAAGTCACAAAAAAGATGATATTTTATTAATATTAATATCAATAAAAGTACAGACCCAGCAACAAAAACAGTTATTTTAATAAGTATAATCCCACAAGGTTAGAGTGAGTTTCGAACTTTGGGTACAATTTATATTTGAAATGTTTGTTAGTTAATAATATATATATATGTATTATAACCAATATGTGTTACTTGAGGGGAGGGAATACTTTGATTGGTTATGTGTAAATATTATTGGATAGTTGATTAATATAAATTACTAAACAATTCATTATTTTATTTATTAAATAACACTCTTTTTTGGAGTGAAGAATTAAGAGGAAGGTATGGTTTCATTGCAAGAATATGTCTTAATATTCTTTTAACATTCCTATATACATTTATATTTTACCAATTCCTTAATATTACTTTAGAAATGAATGAAGAAAATTAATTGAATGCTGATAAAAACTTAAACAGAAATAATCTTGAGAAAATAATAAAGTTAGATAAAAAGAATGGGAATTTTGATATTTATGATAAATATTCTAAGTATGTTCAATTTTTAATACAAATAGACGGAAACTTAAAATTAGGACCTCTTAGAATAATACACACATCAACAGTTCATATTAAAATGAATATATTTTGTGTTATTTTTGGAGACACATTAATTAGGTATACTTCAAGAAAATTGATGAACCCGAATAAGAACGTCTTGATTATCTCAAGGCCATGAATGAAGACATATTACACACTGAATTTCCTGTGAAACATGCAGATTATAAGTTTTATTAAGCAAGACAAGTTTTAAATAAGTAGCATTTGAAATCTGAAAATTCTACTTATTAGGAAAACATTTTAAAACATATTAGATTAAGTGGACTCATTCACAAAGCCAAGGATTTAAAAATACCTTAAATTGATAAAATATATTATATGAAATAGAAATCAATGGTCAAATTTAAATAATAAAATATTAGGTATTAATTTATTAATAAAAGTTCGTTAATATAAGAAAATGCTTAATTAGACAAACTATTAGATAAGTTGAATGAATAAATAGAATTAAGAACTGGTCAGCAGGATGAAATATTTTTATAGCTTTAAGAGTATTCTCAAGAATTATAGTTAATCAACAAATAAAATAAAAAAGATATATAAAATTTAAATTAAAAAATTAAATTAGATTAACCATTAAATGTTTTTGGCACCTAAGTTCATATTTATAAGTAAGCACGTAATAATAATGGACTTAATAAAAACCAAATTATTTACAATAATGAAGCCTTACTCACCTATTTAAGGAAGAGCTTAGAACAATTGGATTACAGACAAACCGCTGAATCAATTGTTAAGGTTGTAAATTCAACTCATTCTTCTAATGGCTTCACATTTTGTGTAGCATTTGAATATGCCTTAAATTCAAATAATGTGAATATTGAAGAAGACTTAATGTATGAATTGGATAAGTTAAGAGATACATCTTTATTTAAATTTTACAATATTCCGCAAAAAACTAAATATTCTCATATTGCTCAAAATGTATTTCTCAATATTAATTAAAGTTTATTGGAATAAACTAAGTATAACATAACAGATAAAAACCAAATCCTTTAATAAATAAAAATCTTACAAAAGATTCTAAAATAACATCATAAAATGAGAATGATTCCAATTTATTACGTTATGAGGCATGTCATCATTGTAAAATGTTGTTTAGGGAAGAATACCTAATATCTTGTAATTATAGAAGTGGTACTATGGGTTTGCCAATTATAAACTAATCAATAACAGATTCCTATTTATTTTCATAGAGTAATAATTTAAATAAATAATTTAAGTGGATGATGAAGGTATAACTAATAGAAGATAAGTACCTAATAGAAAGAAAACAGCATATAGTATATATTCAAAGAAAAGTATAAATTTTATTATATAATTTAGATGGAGAATTAATTTGTCAAAGAAAGTTCTGTAGAATGTGTTTAAAGTAGAACTATGATATTAAAATTGAAGAAGTTTCTTAGAAGACTGATTGGGTATGTCCCTTTTGTTAAGTATATTTAAATAATCAAATAATTAGGCTATTTGTTTTTGTTCAAGATGCCAAAGGAATGATATTATGATTAAATTGAAAGATCTTTTTACAATTTGTGGTGGAGATCTAGAGTAATTAACCAAAGATTCAATTTTTGAGAAATATGTTAGACCTTTGACTGAAGAATAAATATATAAACGGAAGCCAAGTTAATTATAAGTACATTCTCTTTTTATGTTATAGAGAACTGGTAATTCAATTGTAAAATAGTAATTGTGCAACTTTAGAGATATGCAAACTATAAGGCTTGATTTTGAAAATCTTAGATTGTTGTGTTCTTAAGTATTAAGGAGAGAGAAAATGAAATGGAAATTATTAGAATAAGATATTCTTATGTGGAATGATTATGTCAAATCAAATTAAAGCAAGAATCATAAAAATATAAAAAAGAATAATAAGCTGTAATCGAAAACTAAGTAAATCACTAAGAAAATATAGAAGTAAATACTCTTCATATCTAATAAGATAGGAGATTGATTAACTTCAAGAATTTTCACCTTCAATTTCATCTAGCAGCAGTGAGGAGTATTTCTAAAGCAGTGAATATGAATCTGTAGAAAATCTAAACGAAATTGAGAAGAAGTAGATATAAACAACAAAATCAAAATTGAATATAAAATCTAATTCAAAATAGAAAATCTTGAAATAAAAATAAACAAATCAGATAATATAGAAAAATAAGTCTTTTCCAGCTAAAAATCTAAAGAGAGAAGTTGCTTATCTTTTATAATATCATGATACTGATACTTACAGTTTAATTCTTAAGAAAATAAAATAGGATCAAATAAAAAACTCAACTAGGAGATGATAAGGAAATTATAAATATATAATAATATTAGTTATGAATTATTAATCAACAAAATTAACATGTCTACTACTCAATTATTTTTCTTAATTATATAAATTAAATTTTCAAATAACTTGGTAGATGAGAGCCAACAAATTAAGGTGACAAATTTGGATCTATTAATAGAGAGCCAACTTTTGGTTCAGCATCTTAAATTTTATGTTACTGTCTTCTATGAAACCTTTTTGTGATTATCCTTATTATTTAAAATACATCTAATATGTATTACCAAATCCATATTTTTACTAACTACAATAAATTGATTATATTGTTTCTCTCACTGGTCTAATTAAGGTCTAAACTTTTTGGTTTAATTGTTCAAACTAATCAATGTTCTTATTAAGTTTGCATTGTCTCCTAATATTGGACATATTATGGAGTACGTATTTCTAAAATAAAATTTTAGACAATGTTCACAACTACTATGTCTAAAAAAAAATATTGTTGGCTAAGTTTACTTTTGCTATTAAACAAGCACAACATAGCCTCAATTTTACCGTACCTCACCAGAATAATTAATAAACAAATATTATTAAATTCTTTAACAACATAGACTAATTCTTTAAACCCTTTTCCAATTTCTTTTGGATAATAATTTTTTTATCTTTCATTTTACCAATTTAAATTCAGCTCTTACTAATAGCTCTTTATGTTGAATTATTTATAAGCTAACGCAAATCCTATCAAGCATATTATATTGCATGACAAAAATAATAAATTTTCAATATTCATAAACCTTAGTCATCATTAAAAATACTTCAATATTACTTAATTATTCAATTAACTATAAAAATTATACAGACTTTACATTTTTGAGTACACTTACTAAAATGATATGCAATAGATAATTTAGTAACTGGCACTAATTGGATTAATTCATTATAATATTTTAATTAATGTCCAAAAAATAAAATAGTGATAATGCAGATAGATATAAAGGTGATGCTGGCAATTTTCAATCTTTGGAAAGTGATGATGGTCCTGGACCAATGAAATGTAATAACCAAAATTTAATTTCTAGCTATTGAAGGATGGATTGTCATTGTTAAAGGCATACATGAAGAAGCTCAAGAAGATGATGTGTTTGATGCATTCAGTAAATATGGACCAATAAAAAATCTACATTTGAATTTAGATAGAAGAACTGGATTTGTTAAAGGGTATAATACCTAATTAAATATTTATAGTTATGCATTAGTTGAATTTAATGAATATTCTCATGCATCTGATGCAATTAATGGTATCAATAAATCAGAGGGAATATGTGGTAAGAAAGTTCAAGTTGATTGGGCATTTAAAAAGCCTCCCAAGAAAGGAGCATTAAAATAAACTAAAAAATAATGATTAAGAATTTATTTGGTTTTTTAATAAATAAATAGAACTAGAAACATTATGATAAAATTTAGTTTTTGTAAATATTGATTTTTCTTTTGTAAATTTTCTATTGATTAAATACCATACATTTCCAAGAAAAAAAATTATTTTTTTAATTAATATATATTTATATGGGGAGGAAATATTAGATTTAATTATAATAAGATATTTGATTTATAATTTGAGTAAATATAATTGTATATCATATATGATAATTGTACAATCACACCCATTCAAAATCGTTTTCTAATTGGTTACGGCCTAAAAAAGTAGTATTATCAATTTAAGTATTCTATTTACTCTTCAATCTTCTTTTAAAGATTGGGTTTTTGTTAATGATGTATTCTTCTTCTAAATCAAAGAGAGTTCTACGAGAATTATGTTTAGAACTTTGTTCTTAATCTAATAGTTCAAAAGTGGGAGTGGATGGAGTTTGTGGAGTAGATGGTAAATTGAGTGTACTATATGTTAAATTTTCCATTGTATTTTTAATTAATAATTATATATACAGAAGATTTAA
Organism: Paramecium biaurelia; assembly: GCA_000733385.1. Taxonomy (NCBI): domain Eukaryota; phylum Ciliophora; class Oligohymenophorea; order Peniculida; family Parameciidae; genus Paramecium; species Paramecium biaurelia. The sequence continues at coordinate 188,872 of JPFL01000019.1, read as the reverse complement.
ATTCAAATTATTGGAGCAACAAAAAGGTATATTCCATCATAGAGATTATTAGTCAATCAAATCATGTTCATGAAAGACCTATTTTTTATATTAAAGATTAAATTCTCTAAAAGAGACTATAATTTATATTTGTAGTTTTAAACTCTTAAAAACACTACATACTTTTTAAAGAGTATAAAGTAGGTAGTTTATGATCAATTAAGATAATAAGGTTTTTGTAACAATTGATAAATATAAATTACATGTTGGGAGAATAATAAATCATTATTGTTTATAACTAATAGAAATTTTTTGAGGTTATAAAAATGTGCAATAAATACTTATTCTAGTTTAAAGTTTTGATTTTTTCTAAAGATTTTCTATTATAACAATAGTAGATATTTTATTATTATGATTATAGGATGCTAGATATTAAAAATAGACTTATCAAAGATTCATGTATTCAGTAAATTAATTTAATCAATACAAATGCAAAAGAAGATGAAAAAATTGAAAGATATGTGTTCTAAGTTAAGCAATTAAGGTTATTTTACTTATTTTAAACTAAATCGAGATCATCTAATATTGCTTATAAGTTTAATTTAATTAATATATAAATTACTACTTATTAGTGAAATGTAAAATATTTCAGAACTATAATATAGAATGATATATTAATAATTAATTAGATAATGCATACAATTAAAATATAATTAAGTGATGAACCAGAGTTATCAGGAGTATGCTGGGCTTTATTATAAGCTTTCACTTAGAATTCTAGAGTATTACGACATTGTTCAGGTGGAGGCAATTAAACATAAACTCAGAATAATTTTGGAGATCATTAGTTAGAGGCTGATATCTAGTGTGAATAGAATATCAATATAGAATTATAGAAATGCGGATTTGTGAGTTATAGTGCAAATGAAGAGAGTCCTGAAGTAAGAATAATGAATATAGTATAGATGAAACAATTATGTGAAGGAGGTAGATATATTGTTACATTTGATCCTTTGGATGGAAGCTCTATAATAGGCACAAATTTTACAGTAGGTACCATAGCTGCTATATGGAAATCAGATGGTAGTCTATTAATAGGAAAAAAAGGAAGGGATATGATATCTGCTTGTTGTTGCTTATATGGGAGTAGAACAACTGTTATAATTTATAATCAAAGAGATGATAAAGTCTAAGAATACACTCTATTTGGTATAAATGAAAAACATATTTTTAGATAGTGATAAATAGGGACATTGGGAATTAACAAAAGAATGTATATAAATAAAGTAGAAGGGAAATATCTTTAGTCCTGGGAACCTAAGATGTATAATCAATCATAATGCTTACAGAGAAGTGCTTGAGTATTATTTTCATAATGGATACACTTTAAGATACACAGGTGGAATGGCTCCAGATATTTGTTAAATATTCTTGAAAGAAATTGGGGTTTTTTCTCTTTTTGGAGATGTAAAGAATCCTTGCAAATTAAGATATTTATATGAATGTGCTCCATTAGCATTTTTAATTGAAAAGGCTGGTGGTAAATCATTCAATGGGGAGTCTTCGGTATTAGATACAGTGATTAGTGGATATGAACAAAAGAGTGAGATTGCTGTTGGAAGTGCTGAAGATATTGAATTCTTTATATCCATTTGGAAAAAGCATGGTATATTGAAAATTTGATTGGCTTAGCTAAATTATTTATATTTAAAATATCATAAATGAATTCTTCTACAACCAAAATGTTTATGTTCAAGTTTTGGATTTCCAAAGCAGTGTATACATGGAAATATTCATTAAATCATTAATTCCCGAATATAATGCATCATTTTATGTCACTGCAATTATCTTATTATTATCAATTTCTTCCTTATATACTATATATTGAACTTTAAATATTACTTTGAACTATCATTACCATAATAAACAAAATGTCATGAATTCTTACATATTGGATTATTAACTATTTTAAAATTATTAATTAATAGAATTTCTTTGTATAATTGATCTTAAAAAATAATGTTTCTTTAATTAATATTTTTGATCTATTGTAAAATCCACATTTAGTAATTACAATTAGCATAATTTGTAGTATATAGTCTAGATGAATCAAATACTGTAATTTGTCTAGAATAATTGAATTCTTTAGGCACTCACTAGTATCATTGCTCACAGCCTTACTCTGAATTCCTAAAAATAGAGAATGCTTTATTATAATGGCATGATTTATTGGAACACAAGATATAGAGATCATAAGATATTTCATATTGCAAAAATCTAAATAAAAGTGATATTAACATTCATAATATCTATAATTAATCAATTAAATTAAATTACATAAGATATCTATTTAAATATATTTAGTAAATGTTGATTCACTCAAATAACAATACGGATATTTAAAAAAATCAGATGATATAGAGATACATAATTAAAATTACTTTCTTATTTTATACTATTATTATTATTATTCTATTGATTTTATGATGAAATTTGATAATAAAAAGTTTGTTTGAGTTTCTGAATTTTCTTATTAATAAATGAAATAATTTAGTTTATTAGGTAAATAGACATTAAGATTTAATTTTTTGATAAAACTATTGAGTGTAGTGAAAATTGGAAATTCAAATGGAAATGGGCAGGAATAATTAAATGTTTGTTATTTTTAATATATAAATTCATCAATAAAATAATTGAGATATTTAATATTTAAATTATTAAACTAACTCCGACTAGCATAGAAAAAGTAATATCTCCTCCTTCTTTTCTCATATCCCTCTCATATATTTACAAAGTGTTGATTTTTTTATTCTTAGTGATTACGTCGAATGATGAATATGCTTGGAATTAACATTAATAGGATGGTAATAATTTTCTTTTTTGATTTATCTCCCTCTTTTAGATCTTCCTCGAAATCAATTCTTTACGCCATCTATACCACCTGAGAAGAATATAGAGAAGAATAAAAATTGCAAATTGCACATAGGAAACCTTCCTCTATAAATTACAGAAGAGACATTACATCGTGTGTTCTCAAAATATGGTTAAATTAAAGAAGTTAAGATAATTCGCAAAAATAGTTAAGGGGTTTAGTTTTTTATATATATTTAAATAAGTAACCACTAAAAGATTACTGCTATGGGTTTGTTCTTATGTGCGATGGTGATGGAGCTTAAAATGCTGTCACAGAGTTGAAACAAAACAGTCCTTTGGGAACCACTTGGACAGTTGCTTTTAGTAAAGATAAAAATGATGTATGCTTCTACGTTTTGTATTCTTTCTTAAGGATTCTGCTGGTGCCGGTCATTAGAAATCTGATAAGAAGAAAGATGATAAGATAAAGAAGAAAGAAAAATCAAAGGAAAGATTAAAAAAGGATAAGTCTAAACCAAAAAAGAAAGTTGTATTTTTTAATTAATAAAAGAAGAAGAAATCAGAATCATCATCCTCATCTGATTCTTCAAGAGCAAGATCTGCTAAAAAATAAAAAAATAAAAAAAGCGTAAACATTCTAGTTCATCTGAATCATCTTCTTCTAAATTGCCACCTAGAAGTGCTCTTGTTAAAGTTGAGAATAAGGACATAGCAGAAATAGTATTTTCAGGTGGCGATTTATAGTCTCATCTAATTTATTAATAAGTATGTTAATGTCTAAACAATAAAGTAGCCATAGTAGCAATATCAAATAACTCATCATGTATATGTAAGAGAGTTATTTATATCTGGAATACCTCAATCTAAGATTTCTGCTGACATACAAAGGATCTTTTCTGCTTATGGCATTGTAGAGCGAATTGATATTGTTCCTAAGTAATTAGTCAATTACGCTTATGTGAAATTCAAGAGATTAGAATCAGTCTTACAAGCAATGCAAAACTCATAGTTGATAGCAGAACTATTGGAGAGTGCAGGACAAGTCAAAATATATTAATCTGATCCATTTAGAAGAGTCCAAATTGTAGGTAATGCTGAAGATAGTGAAAGAGTAAAACTATATAATAGATTTTTAGGAAGAAGAAATGTGGCCAGTTATGTTCATAGGTTTTCCTCCAAATTAAAATTATGTCTTGGATGAAAAGTTTTTAAAGAAAATGGCTGAAAAATTTGGAGGTGAAGTTAAAGGAATTCAACATTTCTAACCTGATTCTCCTTAATTAAGATCCTATGTTCTAATTGAATTCTCATTTTTAAAAGATTGCAAAAAAGCTAGAAGGAAATTCTGTAGATATAAAATATAAATTTTGGGTGATAAAAAATGTGATGTGGCTATCTTATCAAATTATCCTGTTAATATATAAAATAAAAGATAAACTAACATTTTTATGTAATAACCATATGGAATGGGTAATACTTTCATTTTATAATTAGATTATATGCAAGTTAATTAATAAATTCCTATGCATCAATAGATGGTACCAAGATAAATTCCATAATAAGTATAGATGCTTACTCCATATCAAAATTAACCTATACCCTAATAACATATAGCTCCTCCTAATATACCAAATATATATGACTACAACTAAATATCTATGTTATATCCTCAATAATAATAAAACTAATAACAAATGATGTTTATGAAAAATTAATAACAAACACTTTAAATTCCTACTTAAACTCCGGTTTAACCTCAATTCAGACCACAATCTTAACAAGTTCCTTAAACTTAATAGGCTCCACAATTATAATATTACTAATAACACAATCCTTAAGTATAAGCTCAAAATTATTTACCATAACAATACTCAATGGATATGATCATACCTCCCCCAATAATGAAGTAAGATGAAATAAACTAGCCATTTTGGTGTGGTTATATGAATAGAGGTAAATAACATCGTGTTGGAATAGATGCAAGGATGCACAAAATTAATATGGATATAAAGAAAAGTATTATTGATTAATTATTTAGTCAACTTACCTTCTAATCTAGAAATGAGTTATAAATGCACTTATCAAGATGCCTATTAGAGAGCAGGGTAAGAATAATCAGCTATTTTAATATTCAGTCCTGCTCAGGAGACAGACTTTCCAAAATTTACTGAATATGTTCAATATTTAAGAAATAAGGTATTCAATTATTATATTTTAGTAACGAGCAGGTGTTATTCAAAGTGAAACATTTACAATATATGTTATTCCTCCAGGAGTATCAGAGGCATAACTGATTTGTAATATCAATTAATAAGAAATGATAGCAATTTATTGCCATAAGGAATAAAAATGATAGAATTATAAATATCCAATTAAAATCAAATATTCTATTAATCTTATTTTTTGATCTTGCTCTTTAATTGATCTCTAATTTACTTTTTTAATTTATTCTACTTTTATATAGTTCCTTCGATTCCAATTATATTAATAGTTACAACATCATTTTCTTATTCCACAATTACTCCAAGTTTACAACTATTGTCCATATTTTTGATCAATTAAGTGATATGCATTTCTTCATGCTCCTATAATTTATTTGTATCAAATGTCATTTCAGAACTTTCAGCAATAATTGAGTTAAAGAATTTTGTTACAGTCTTATAAAAATTCTTATCATTTTAAAGACTTCTAAATCTAAATTCGTTCAACCCTGTTTATTCAACCTCCATAACTCCAAAATTTGCCTATACTCCTGATCCAATTGAAGCTGCATTTTAAGTTAGCTAATATAAACCCCTAAACTTTCAAACGAATTTAACGTACTTTATTATGAATTATGCTTTCAAATAATCTTACAAAGCTTTCTCACTTATTTGTTACATATTTAGATATGGATGCTTCAACACCTCATCTATAGTTGGTCTTTTATCTGGAAGGTAATGAAGCATTCTTTCAATAAGATCTTTAAATTCTTCCTCAAATGTTATTTCTACATTGTTTTCATACTTTACAAATTTTTCAAAATAAATCCAAAATTCATGTGGCTCCTTTAATAGTGCTACATAATAAGGATTATACATATCCATATGACCCTTATATTTATATATTATTAATACAGCACCAAATGGATATAATCCTGATCTAATATATACAAATGTACATCCTAATGAAAAGATATCAGCATTTTTTGTTAAGTATTTTCCACCATTTGACACTTCTGGTGCCATAAATCCTTTAGTTCCTTAGATACCAATTGATTCATGGGTATATTCTATCATTCCAAAATCAGTTAATTTTAAGATAAAATTTTCATCCACTAACATATTTTCAGGTTTTATGTCCATATGAGCAACATTGAAATCATGCAATATTTTAACGGCTATCTTTTATTTATAATTACCTTTCGTTAGTTATAACATGTATGCAGAAGCTATTTATTTTGGGATCCAAGTGTTATCATTAAGAAATTCTATCAAATTACCTATAGAAATTTAAATTTCATAAAGTACCATTTTTAGCAAACTCTAAAACCAAGAGGAAACTATTTGAGGTTAAATTTCCTTATTTTAAAATCTCCCTATAAGTTATTAAATTTAAAATACAATATTCTATTAATATGCTAAAAATCTTTATTTGGCATTCCGTGATCTATTATGCTTTCTATAACTGATAGAAAATAAGCCTCTTTTTAAAAGATAATATATAAAGGATGGTCTTGATTGAATTCATCATTTCTAATTTCTTTATATTCTTTAATTGCCACTTAAATTTAGGGTTATTCTATTCTCAATGCTTAATGCACACTTAATAAATTCACATTAAATACAAAGAGGTTTTTCCTTTTCCTAAACTTTTCCCTATAATATATTTGTCCCGTATTTGTTTCATAAATTTATTTTATTTCAATAATTATTTTAAAAAAGAAAATTATAATATTTATTGCAAGGAAATTGTTTTATAGAATGATAAATTTAATAATAAAAATTTAATCGTTAAATGGATTAGTAACAAAATTAGTGTCAGCATATTGATCTTATTCCTTTTAATAATAAGTTCTTTTGTAGATCATGTGGAATTCATATGCCCGAAGATGGAAGTGTTGGAATTAAAGCAATGAACTTTTGTTTCCCGGGTTATCTGAATCCAATACAAAATCTAAAGAAATAATGGAATCGAGCAGTTCCAATAGGATCATTACCAAGTGAATATTAAAAAGTATTTATCACTTAAATTTGATAGCAACGCTTATCTTTAATTGATTATATGATAGAATGGAGTGAAAAATTAAAACTATCCATGAATTCTCTATTTCTTGCAGTCTAATTTTTAGATTATTTTGTATCATAAAAGAAAGTGGATCCTGTTTAATATCGATTATATGGTGCTACATGTCTTATGTTGGCAGGTATCCTTTTCTTAATACTTTAGCTAAATCGATTGAATTGGATGAAAGAATCCCTTTTATAAGTAAATTAAGAAGATATACTTATTTACCTTATGCAACATTAGATTTCAGAAGATGTGAATGCCAAATCATTAAATAGTTGAATTGGAATCTTCAATGTACTACTTTAATTGATTGGGCTGAAGCAGTGATCTCTTTGGGAATAGTATATTAGTAAGATGAATTAGTTCAATCAGAAAACATTTTGAAAGAAAAAAGTACAAATATTCTTTAATAATAAACTAATCAACAAATCAAATAAGATATATTTAAAGAACATTTGGATAATGTCTTCAAATAACCTAATAATACTACTACTGTACCTAAATAGATAAATGACAAAGTTTAAGAATAGTTAATCAGATTATGTATTTCAGTGCTTAAGGATGGTTCCTATTTAGACAAGGATCCAGCAGAATTAACAGTTTCAGTTGTTGGTTGCGCACGTAAAGCTAGTGGGTTAAAAAATTCAATGTAAATTATGAAAAATAAAATAGACCAAAATGCTTGCTTGAATTGTTTGAAAATGTAGAGCCTAAATTTTAAGAAAGTTTAACTGATCACTTTATTAAATAAGTAAAATAGCCAACAAGTGTATTGGGAAGAGCATTTACAACAGATTTAGATTTTTTTAGTCTATAAAATTACAAACATAGAATAGTATGAAATATAATAGTTAATTATAATACTACTTTGTATAAATCATTTTAATTCATCAATTGTGTGGATAACTTTACTAAACTAGCTCTTTTTTAAAGGATCCTCTTTCATAGATTAAACAGATTTTCTATGATGAGGTATAATTTCTTAATGTGGGGATAAGCATTCAAGTTTTGGAGATGTTATTTTAACTTCTTTTAGTTCATTCTTGAAGGCTAAACCATTATTGGCATCAAATCTGGGTGAAATTTGTATATAACATCCATTAAATTTATTCTTTGAACTTTCAGAACCCTAGGATGATATGGATGATTATCTGGAATGATTAGCTGATTGAGGTGTCATTTATTTTTTATGTTTCATTTTTATATATATATAATAGTGAAGGAATTAATTTATCTTGAGTTAAATTCCTTATTTAATCATTTGTTAGCTCAATTAATAAGACATTGGTAATTTTCTAGTATTTCTATGAAAACACTTTAATCATCAGATCAATATTCTTTCGTATTGGTGTTGATTTGATAAATAAACAAAACATACAAATCTTATTTTTGTCTAAAAATAAAAATTTTATTTTCCACTTATCAAATATTAATTTATTATTTTATATCAATATTTTGTTTTGTATTTTTGATTAATATAATTGGCATTTATCATTCTTCTAACATCTTTTTCCCTTTTTCTGCATACTCTTTATTGAGTTCTTCCCAATTTTCCAACACCATTTCAAATTACTCAAAGATCATTGAATGTGTCAATCTATTTCTTGATGGTCCAACTTCCATTGAATAAATCTTATGGGATGTATTTGTTTCAATTGTTCTATTCAAATAGACTCCATAACTATATATAATATAATCTTTTATACACATAATGAGGAATCCAAATAATTGCTGCTAAACCAAATGAAAGTCTTGTTTCTCTTCCAATATAATCATCATACAATCCTCTGAACCACCAATGTCGATTTCTTACTGCAATAGCTGCTCCCATTTTTAATTAAATATATTTAATTAAGATTTTATTGAATATATATATATAATATGATTATAAATTTTGAATATGATCAATAAACATCCTTAACACATATGTTATCTATAAAATTCATTAATTAGATTAATAGAATGAATATAATAATGATAATGAGATTGTGATAGATATAAATAACTAATTTTATTAAGTTTTTAATTATATTATAAATGAATACATATGAAGATGAGAAGAATAGAATAGCACTTAAAAATATTATTGATGAGAGAAATAAGAAGATTGTCAAGACTCCATTACCTTAATTCTATTTAGATTAGGTTTGTGGAATAGCTGATAGACCAATAAGTAATCAGTTGACATTCATTTAAGGAAGTATTGGAAGTTATATTAATTTGTAGATCTAATTGTGTTTTATGCATCTAATATGATAATAGTTCAGAATGTAGAAACAGGACAATAACAATTTATACCAGGAAGATATAAAAATGTGACTGCAATTGCAGCTGCAAGTAGAAAAGAAGGTTTAATGATTGCAGTTGGTGAAAACTTAGAGTAATCATCAAATTTAGTTATTATAATAAAAGATAAAATAAGAACTATTTCATTATAATGTAAAGGAGCTATAACATTGATTTAATTGAATGTAGAGAAGTAATATTGTGGATTGTAAATATAAAATTAAATATAAATTTGGAATTATGAAAAAGAAAGATTATTAGCATCAGCATTCGTAAAAGCACCTTTTGATAAATTTAGTTTTCATCCTTTGAAACATAAACATATTTTATTATCTGGTCATAATTATTTAAGATTATGGGAAATGTAATTCTAAGAAAAATAAATTAAAGAAACTCATGAAACACTTATTCCACTTAAAATATAAAAAGAAAATAAATTCTTGGATCATGGATGGGTTATGCTTTCAGCTAATTAAGCTTTATTAGTATTATTAGCAGCTGGTAATAAGATTCTAATTCTAATTAATGATCATTTCAAAAAACCTATTGATATTGATCCTTAAAATTTAAATTTCATTGATGCACCTGTATAAGATTTTAATGCAGAAGATAATGATGATGTAATGGGTATTAATTCTGCACTTGAAGATGTAATAAAAGATAAAGTTGGATAAATTGGAATGAATAATCAAACTAAATTAACTTAAAATACAACAATAATGACTTAATAATAATTAGAATTCTAATGTTTATCAACCACTAAAAAAGGTTTCATTTTAGGTGGTACAAAAGGAGCTGTATGTATTTATGAATTTGATAAAAATTATAATATTGTAAGTGCTATGTCTTTTACTATGAAGAGTAATAGAGGAGAACATAAAGTTATTTAAATATCTAATAGTGGTGATCAACTCATTTCTATAATAAGTTTATTTGGTAATCAATTATATTATAGTATTTTAAATACTGCTTAAATGGATACTGAAATTAGTCCTATTTAACCATTCTTTGCTGCAGGATTTCATAATAAAAGAGTTAATTCTATTTCTCATGCTTAAATTAAAATAAGTATTTGTTACATGTTCAGAAGATAATTCTGTTAAAATTTGGAATTATTATCAAAATGAAAATAATGACAAAAAAGGAGTCTTAAGTAAATATTTTAAAGAAGAACCTGTATGTGCATCTATGCATCCATTTGGATTATTTGTTGCTGTTGGATTTACTAATGGATTTAAGGTGTTTGCAATTTTAAATGAAGGTTTCTTCCCTCTTAAAGATGTTACATTAAACAACTGTAAAATTGTTAAGTATAGTCATGGTGGTCATATGCTTATTACTAATGAAAAAACAAATGTTTATATTTATGATGCTATTTATTATGAATTAATTCATCAATTTGAATTTCATAATTCACCTATTAAGGATATTGCCATATCTTTAAATGATCAATATATTGTTAGTACTTGTACAAATGGATATGTATATTGTTATAATTTAGCAGAATTAAATAATAATGTTATCAGAGAATAAAAACATTAAGAATAAGGAATTTTTAATTCTATATAATATGATGAATATTTTATTGGTTGTACTAATGAGAAATTAATGGTGATTTTTGATAAACATTTCAAATTAGTTACTGAATTTCATGTTACTGATTGTTTTCTAACTAAATTATTAATGACTGATTAACATATTATTGCAGGTACTTCTAAAGGAACTGTTAGAATATATCCAATTAGAGATGAAGATAATTTAGAATTAGAATTAATCAATTAAAAAAATGAAACTATGTATAAAATACCTGAATGTTATGAAATTTCAGTTCATGCAACTGCTATTACTTGTATTGATTATGATGGTTAATATATATTTACAGGATGTGAAGATGGATCAGTTTGTTTGTTGAAATCAAAAAGTGAGATTTCAGAAGAAAGACAAAGGATGGCTGCAGTGTCAAATGATCTTTATTTGGAAGTTATATTTAAGATTTAAAAAGAAAATGATAGAATATAATCAAAAAACTTTGAAGTTATCAAATCTGAATAAACTGTGAGAATTGAAACAGCAAAATTGGAAACATAATTTAAATAGAAAATTGATTAGATGACTAAGAAATTTTAATAAACTATGTCTGATGATAAAAATCTAAAAGATAAATTTGTTGAGAAATCAGAATAAGATTATGATTAATTATATAGTTAATATATGGAAGAGAAGGTTAAATATGAAAATGAAATTAATAAACTTAAATAATAACATATTGAGAAAATTGAATATGAAGAATCTAGAAATTAAGAAATTGAAGATGAAATTACAAAAGTATAAGAAGAACATAAAAATGATTTATAATCTTTATTAGAATAACACAAATAAGAATTGAAATAAATGAAATTATAATTCTATGAAAATAGTAGAAAAGTATAATTAAATATTCTAGTGTTGTTGATAATGCTAAAAATTATGGAACTGCGTTTATTTAGAGATTAGAAAAAGAAGAGGCTGAATATGAAAAGGAAATTGATGAATAAATTAAAGATTTAGAAAATTAAATTGCAAAAGTTATTTAAGATAATGAAAAATTAGAAAAAGAGAATAGAGAATTAGCATCTTAATTTGAATAATTAAAAAAAGATGATGATGATTTACAAATTTAATTTAATGAATTATTTGATGAACATAATAAAATTAGACTTGAAAATCTAAAAAATGATGATGATATATTAAAAATGTAACATTAATTACTCGAAAGATTATAAGTTATTGATTCTAAAGAAGAAACATGTAAAGCTGCTAAAGATGAATAAATCAATTTAGAAAATTTCAGATATATGTTAGATTAGAAAATTAAAAGTCTTTAAAATGATAAATAATTATTGCTTGACAAAATTACTGATAAAGAAGTATTATATTATTAATATTTTATAGTATAAATTAAGAGTGATGTTCAAAGAATTAATTGATGAATCAAATAAAAATGAAATGAAATATTAACAATTAGTTTAATTAAGAGGATAATTAGAAGTTATTGAAACATAAATTAAAAAAACCGAAATATAAATCTTTTTAAATGCTAATAAATTAAAAAATTACGAAAGTGTAAGAAATTTCATTATATTCAAAATTAGACCTTATTATCCATCATGAAGAGTAATGATCCTCCTAGTTTAATAGCTTAGAAATTGAGATAAATCATTAATGATAAGGGAGAAGAGAATGAAGAAATTGAATAATTATCATAAAAAAAATCCATTTCTAATAAAGATATTAAAGACATAATAAAATTAAAACAAGATAAACCTAATGAATTAAATGAAGAATTATTAAGATAAGGTTAGTGGATGACTAAGAAATTATATCTTATCAAAGTAACTTCAGATAAATTAAAGAAAATCAGAGATGATAATATTAACACTATTTTCAATTAAAATACAAAACTTATTGAAGAATGTAATATGCTTAGAAGTGAAAATGACAGATATTCTAAAAAGATTAAACATGTTGAAAAATTAGTAAAGGATGCAGATAGATTACTATAAAGATTAAAGCCTAAGTTAACCAAATAACCTAAATTAAATCAAATTGAAAAATAAATTGAAGAATAAAAACAAAAAGTCCAAAATCAGAAAACAAAACTTTCTAACTTAAAGGATTCCATGAGTTAAATCTTAAAAAAATCAGTTGTAGATTGATATTAATCAAAATAATAATTATGAATATATTATAATTAGTTATTAAAAATAAATTCTTGCAACCAATATATTTTTTATATTCCAAAACTAATCAATGTTAAAAACAAGTATTCCTATATTTTATAGATTATATTAAAAAATTTCATAAATATTGAATGTAATAGATTATAACTATTTACTTATATTGTTTAAGTTATATTTACAATAATTTGATTGAACAATTAGAAAATGATCCATCAATTATAATATATATATATACTGACGTAATATAAATCATGTAATTAAATATTAATCACCAATTTCAAGTATTTTAAGAATTAAATTAGTTCTTTTATTCATTAAATGTCTTTGATAATTCGAAATATATCAAGCTTAAGAGAAGAATGGAAACAATTGGTAAAAAAGAGAATAAAGAAGGCCAAAAGAAAGAACTAATATACTGTTGCCTATAAATTTGATAATACCCAAAACAAAAACATTAAAAAAGTTGATTTACTTCTAATAGTAAAGAATATTCCGTCAACTATACCTAATATGAATGTTTTTAGACTAAAAACAAACATTCAGTTCTCTATGAATATAAATAATGAATATGGTATGGGTTCACTTTCAATTGATCCTCATTCAAACAATTATAAAGTAGTTAGAATTGATAAAAGAAAAAACCTTACTATTCTAACATTAGATTAGATAAATAGACCTATAACTCCATCAGATGTGTTATATTAAATATTTAAAAATAGAAATGAATAATTAGCAGAAGCATTTCATCTTTATGATTTAAGGAATCTTGATCCTTCTAAATTTAAATTAAATAAAATCTCAGAAATGATTGAATTTGAATCAACTATCAAAAATTCTCCATATGCATGTTATGTATAAATATATGAGAATGGAATGTGGAGAACATTTTAAAAGATATTCAATCAAAAAATGCTTTAAGTATTAGCAATCTCAGAAGAAATGCTTATAAATTATTGTAATGAAACAAAATTAATTCCAATAAGTGCATTTTTTGATGCATCTGATGAGTAACTTAATGTATTTTATAAAATTTTTGCTGGAAGAGTAGGATAAATTGATTCTAAAAGAGATTATATAAATTATAATGGAGATAAATTCACAGCTACTTTGAAAATAAAGAGTTTTTTTATTAAAGATGAAAATAAGGATTAGCTATTTGAGTATACATATTGTATAACTGATTGTGAAAATAAGTGGGTTTCTGAAAATAGAGTAAAAAAGAATGAAATGGAATATTTCAATATTAAACCAAGTAATTCTACAACAGATGAATCTTCATATACAGAATAATAGAAAAGATGTGGATTTAAGTAACTCATGTGATATTTTTAAGTAGTTGTTTATTATAATTTATAAATTTTTCAATTTAAATTAATGTTTTATTATATAATTTTTGATAATAAATTACATATTTACTTTTTATTCAATTAAATTTTATTTGAATTACCCTAATTTTTGTTAAACTTATTATAACAAAGAATATCTAATCATATTATAACATTAATTAACTAATAAATTTTCATAACTGTTATGAAGATACAAATTATCAATGAAGATCTTTAAATTAAATTAATTTTATGATAATTAATATTAATCTAATAGATTTTATAATAATTCATTAATCATCATTAGCTTCTTCTTCAGGATTATTCCATAAAGTTAAATTGTCTCTTAATAATTACATGATAAGAGTGCAATCTTTATAATTCTCTTCATTTACTGTATCTACCTAAGCAATAGCTTATTCAAATGCATCATTGGCTATTCTAATAGCTTCACTTGCATTTTATAGGATTTCATAATAAAATACTGATTAATTAAGATGTAAACCCAATCTAATTGGAGATGTAGTTGATAAATTTGACTTGGCTAGGACATCAGCCTCTCTAGATTAAAATAAGATATTAATTACTTATAAGATTGTGTAGCTTATTCAACAGCACTATGATATTCATTATCTAATAAGAATTCTGCTAAATATCTATTATAATCTCCCTTCATTTTTAAATAAAAGACTTTGCTATCTACTTATTTTGCATTCGGATAGAGAGAGCTATCAATAAGATTGAGTATTTCAGAACATGAGTTTTTAAGTTCTCCTTCAATTTTATGTTTGTAATTTCTGATATAATTTAAAGTATATTGGTCTGTTTGTTTTCTAGACTCCTTTTATTCAATGGCAGTGAGTACTCTCAATTCTGCTCTTTTATTACCCACCTTGAATAAGTAATTTGATGGATACCACATTTTTATAAGCTGCAGATAATATACTTCTCTCTTCTTTATTTAATTCTTGATCTAAGAAATGTTTAATGAATTCAATCATATCATTAAATCGTTCTGTTTGTTAAGCAATTCTAGCTAAAAATAAAAATTCTTCTCTACTAAATTTATTCATTATTAATTTAATATATTCATTTCTAGATTAGCTTCCTATTCCCAAAGTTGAATATTATCACTAAGCAATTATAACAAACATTAATAATCTTTGATATTCTCTTCTTTGACATGATCCAAAAATAAAATCCCTTTTTCAAAAGATTCCTTTGCTAATTCTCTGGCTCCTTCAATATCAGATAAAATATCACAAATGAATACAGAAGTATTTAACATTAACCTCAAGTACAATGGCAATGTTGGAGATAATTTTGTTTATGCCATCAGAACGGCTTCTCTAATTCTAAATGATCAATACTTATAAGCTTCTTTTGCTTGATCTATTGAATTATGTTAATCATTCTCTAAATGGAATTCTGCCAAATATCTATTATAATCACCAATCATTTTTAAATAGAACACTTTACTTTCTGTTTATTTTGCATTTTATAATAATTTATCTCTAACCAAGATAATTATCTCCTAGCATCTCTATTACAACTCTTTTTCTATTTTTATTAAATAATTCTTAATATATAATAAGACTTATCCATCACTTTACCTATTTGACTCTCTTTCTTCGATTTCCTAAAGCACTCTTAACTCAGCTCTTTTAATACCAATCTAATGTTAATAAGAAAGTACAATACCACATTATTATAGGCGGATTAAAGTGTGTTACGTTCCTCTTTGGTAAGTTCTAAGTCATCTACTTATTTAATAAATTCAATCATATCATTAAATCTTTCTGTCTATTAAGCAATCTTAGCTAAAAATAAATACTCTTCCTTATTAAATTAATTCATAAAATAATCTAATATTCTTGAATGATTATAATTTTGAATAATATATACTTACTATAGACAAAGACTTTTTAACATAATTTCTAAATGTGGGTATGGATAAATTAATTATTATACTAAACAACTAGTCTATCAATCCAATTAAATAAATTTATAACATTATATCAGTTTATTTTTATGAGCATTATTAATTTTTGTTTTAATATTTTCCTTCTGTCAATCTTCTATACTAACATTATATCTATTTTATTATAATTAGAAATTGTCATCATAAATAGTTAAATAAGTTTGAGTGTTTAAATTATCGAAAGATGAACGATAATATTATAATCTAAATAGGATAAGAATAAATCACAAAGGAACACTTAATTACTACAAAGAGCTAGAACTTATTAAAAGATAGAGTATTTTATCTATACTATTGTAAAGAAGAGTTAGAATATTAAAAGAATTTAATTTTGTGAGTACTGAAAAATATAGATTTGTATACCTATTTTTCGGATTAACGTTAAATTCTTAATAAGATTAAGATAAAATAAACTTTAGGATAAATTATATACTGATCTTAAGTTAGAAGTTAAAAGTATAAAGTATTGATCAAATATATAATTCTATTTGAGAAATGAAAATAAATGAATATTAAAAATAAATATTTGTAAGAATTAGTTACATATTTATTATTTCAATTCTAGGTTGTGATAGATCTTAAAAGATATAAAGATCTATAATTACTGAAACCCTCTAAGAATTAAAATATAAGAAAATTTATCTTATTGGAAACTTTAATCCAATACCGAAATACCATCAGATGATATTAAAATTCACAAGTAAGAAAGTAATTAGATTAGGAGAATTATAGACTAATTTGAACTGTTGATAATTGTAAAAGAATTTATTTAATGTTGTTTATATTTAAATTAATATTTAAGAAATGAATTATGATTATATAGGAGCTATTAAAATTAAAGATGGTCTATTTTTAGGAGATTAATTTGCTGCCTAGGTATTCTATAATAGTTAGATTAGGATCTTGAATTTATTGTTACTAACAAAGTTTCAAGGATTATTAACTGTGCATCTAAATAAATACCAAATCACTGGGAGTCTATTGGTATTGTTTATATGTCATTCCCATGGCTAGATAATGATTAATAAGTAAAAAACCATTAAATAAATCATTAGGTTATTTTACCTTAGGATGAGATTATAAATAATATAATGAAATTTTTAGATGATGCATTAAATAATGGAGAGAGTATTATTGTCTTATCGGTTAAAGGACACAATCGTTCAGTAGCTACCTTATGTGTTTATTTTATGAAGAAATATAGATGGACTCTTTATAAAACTCTTTAATATATGCATAATAGAAGACCAGATTTAGAAATCAGAGCTCACTTCTTTAATTAGTTATTATCAGTTGAAACACGATTATAGAAATAAGGGTATGGTGCTAAGACATATAATTGGGATGAGATTTATACTTAGGGTGAAAATGATGAAATTATACTTAGAAATACTTATTTGAATTCTCAGGCACAAGGTGTAGCTGAATTCAAGGATCATGATCCAAAACCAAAAGAATCTAAGTTTATTCATTATAATATTCTAGATTGAAATTTGCAGAAAAGATTTCTATGTACATTCCACCTTATGACAAAATTGTATTCTCTAAAACTAGATCTTAACCCTAAGAGGCAAAACCAATCATAAAATTGTCAGGGTCATCAAAACAAATTGATCCCTCATTTTAATAATAAACTTAAAAATAATAATCTATGAATATTTAGGATTAATCCATTTAACAACCTCAAAAAGAATCACAAAAATCTAGTCTACAATAAATTTAGCCTTAAAATCCTTAAAGACCCTAATCTTAAGGTGCTCAATAATAAAGGTTAAATAAAAGTGATAGTGTTAAATCTGGATCAGTATTTGATAATAATAATGCTGCTTGTATAAAATTAATGATATTAAATAGAGCCACAAAGGGTTTAAACGAATAATTTCATGGACTCAAGAGAGTAATTTCTATAGAAATCACAACAATAAAATGGTACTCGTAGACCCTTAACTGCTCCAAATTAATTGAAAGCTCCTAGAGTTCAAACAACACCATATAAAAGAAATACTAGTTCAGGCCAAAGACAAGAAGCAGGATCATAACCAAATTCTTAATTTAAACCTATGAGATAAAGAGCATAATCTCCAAATTCTACATATAATTCTTAAAATCCATACATTTAAAGATAATTTAAAACCAAAGCATGGAAAAAATGAAGTTCTAATTAATCTTTTTTTGTTTGCTCATCATATAAATTTTGAGAAATTATATCATTATAAAATAAGTATTTCAATTAAATATATAAAATTAATAATTGATCAAATACATTTTAAAAATTAAATATATATGTTATTTTATGAGAAATAGGATAGAATATAATAAAATATAATAGAAAGCAATAAACTTTATTATGTTATTTAATTAAATCCAAATAATATTTTAATTTAATAGGAATAAATAATTTTATAATAAAATAATCAAACCAAATTGAACATTTAAGATATCATCACTAACTAACTAAAATTAATAAACTATGTTATTATATATTAAATTTCTATTTTTACTTGTAATAAAAAACAAATTCAATATTATTTCATTCATTTAACTGCTGCTATAATATTTCCCTTAAGAAATGCATTTTTTAAACTTTCTTATGCCTTTATCATTTCAAATGGAATCATATTTAACATACCTTTTGTTCTCCAAATTTATCTACTCATTTCTTTGTTATAAGGTGTCCAAATGAATAAAAATATAAATATTATTCCTATGATAAAGACAGAAAATTTAATTTTCTCCAATTATTGTTCAGAATCTACAAAATCTGACATGCCTTTAGAACTTTAAGAATTTAAATAGACTATAGCTTAATCGATATAATAAACTTATTCTATATAGCTTTTAACTTATTAACTATCTAAAATCTAAATATCTGTGGATATAGTATTGCTAGCCCATAAAGCTAAGGATGTAATTGAATTTCTCAAACCTCTATCCAAAATACCTCCTGATAGAATTGAGCATTGATTTACATCTAGAGTAAATTGATCGGTTTAAAATGATTAGAGACATAAACTTTCTAAATTGAACTAATTATAGAGAGCTATATATGGATCAAACTTTGATGAGAATGGTTACTATAATGATTCTAAACAGAGTCTTTCATTTTCATACAAAGCTTCAATATATTAGTCTTTATAATTAGGACTTTACAAGATTTATTCAATAGTAAAATAAATTGAATATTTGAGATTATAAGCTCTAATAGAACTATATTTCAAATGATTATATATTATGACAGATTAGCCAGTCAATTATTATTCTAAAGTGGTATTAACTATAAAGTAGGCCATAAATATCATCATCATCAGAATAAATTTAATAGATACAGAAAATGTATTTGAGGCTTTTGAATTTAAGAGTTTTTATTATCTCATAGCTTCTGAATCTAAAATTTGTTATTCATCATGTTCTTATTTCTGTTGTAACTGCAATTTCTCTAAATTCTTATGGGTTGGTAAAGATGAAGGCAATGGTTATTAATTATCAACTGATGGCTGAGGTTATTCATTATTAATTTCTACAATCACATTTAATTATTCATTTTAATCCAAATTCTTAACTTTCTTTTGCTTTTCTTATTATTTTTCCAATTCTGCTTTGGCTTAAGCCTATTCCTTGATAGTATTTTACATATTTGAAAGATAAGAATTTTTGAATTATTCACTTCTTTAAGCTAATTCTTTGATATCTTTTTAAGTCAGTAATCCAAATAAGGACATAACTTTATTATTGATATTATGAATTTTTAAAACAATAGGTATTAATAAGATTTAAGCAATAACTAATGATGTAATTGCTAATGATAAGACTGCATAAAAGATTGAATCATAATCTCCAATAATGAAAATAAAAAAGTCATAATAGACTTCTGAAACATCTTGAGATCCTTATCTTAATAATTGATATCCATTTCTAATAATGAAGAATACATTTTTAACAGTATTTTCAGTCTATTTGATGACATAAATAAATTACACTATTTTAGTTAATGAAAGATGATAAGGATGCATTTCTTATAATAGAGGCAGATGTTACTAATTAAAATATAGCATCACTTAAAGTACTTGAGTAATTCTGTTCTACTTCATCATATAAGTAAGTCACATTGATAGTAGTATCTGAAAATACATTTTTCTTAGCTTCCATATCAATTCGAGACTTTATAAGAGAATATTAGATTGATTTAAGTTGATTGACTTATAAACTTAACTAAAATACATGCTATAATAATTTACTTTATCTCTAAAACTTTGATCATATGTAACATTTCCTTAAGCCATTAATTATAAATATCTGGTAAAGAATACTACATCAGCTATCACCCCTGTTCGATAATAGGCCATAGTTATAGCTGAATGACCATTTAAAAGTTCATCATTTTATTGTAATCGATATCCTAATTGAATTGAAGATAAAATAATTAAAATCACGGATAATATAATGATAATTCTGTTTAATACAATAATTTTAGAAGCTTCTGATTTCTCCCCCATTTATATTTTAAATTCTTTTATCTATCTAATTTCTTCATTAACAGATAAACCTGATCCTCCACTTACTTCTGATTAAATTACATTTTCTATAACATCTATTTATTCCTCTTCTACTTTCTTATCTTCTATTACTTCATTTAACAATTCTTCTTAAGACTCCTCAATAAATTAAATTATTTTAATTTTAGCATTGGCATATTCTGAATCTTCAACTAGTAATCCCTTAACTAAAGCACTTTTGTATTTTTATGATTTATGATTAATTTATTTGATTTCATTAATAATAGTTTTTTCATTAAACATTGATTTATCATTGTTTGCTGTTTTTTCATTTATTTAACTATATTCCTTTCTATCCAACAATACATTTTATTCATAGGGATCTCTTAAAACACCATAAAATGCAGATTAATCTTCCTATTATTATATATCTTCTAGACTTTCATCTTATACAATCTAATAATTAGTTGATAATCCTGTGGTATCAATAGTAAAATTGAAAGCACCTTGTTTTTTACATACTTCAATTAGTTCAGGTGCTATATCAATAATTGGTAAATCTAATTAACCATTTGCAATACCCACTGGAACCCCAAATTTATCACTTACAGATTCACTAAATCCTAGAATGGAATGTGATAATTCATCAAACATGAGATAATAAAACTTATCAGTATTGTCACTTTTCTTTAAAAATCCTACTATCTATAATCCATTCTTTAAATTTGGTAAGACTCTAATCATTAAAGAACAAGGAACTAAGAATCCATTTTTATTTAATGCAAATACTTATCTCTCTATACCTAAGACTTTACTTTGACTTGTTTAAATGAAATTTCTAATGAAATCATCATGAACACTTGCCAAAATTTTAGGCATAATTCTAGATACATTTGATCTTAATAAATCTGCTTTTTTATAACCCAATAATTTATGTATTTCATTATTACAATTAGTAATAGCACCTAAATTTTCGATATTAACAGAACATGTGATAATACAAGTATCACTATTTTAATCATATTTAAATTTTTCACTATCAATAATTCTATTGATTTCTAAATTCTTACTAATTTGATCTGATTTATCAATTATTCTAGTCCCTTCAATATCATTATTTACTACATGAGTTAAAAAATTTCCATATATTTCTAATGTTTTTAAGTGAATACTATTTATTTTAATTAGTTTCTCATAAAGTTATTCTGTTTCATCTATTGATGATGTTATTGATGCTCCCAATTATTATAATTTCCCAATATCAGGTGATTCTTCTTATAATTCTCTCCAATATTCTAAATGCAAATTCACTGATTTTTCAATTGATGTTTCAAATTGAATATAATAATTTTAAAAGTTTACTATTTATTAAACATCTATCTCCTAATTCTTATCTTATTCAATCATCTCCAATTCAATTTAATTCATCACTCTGTAAATACAAAATTCATCCTAAAATTATAATCTTTATTTTTGAGCAATAGCTAATTCATAAAATGCTTTAAATTTATTTTTTAACTTTTTTTATAATACATATGATCTAATTATTTAGATTCTTGTTGTCTAAAGTCTATCAGAAGAATTCTATATAAGGGCTTAAACAAAAGCATACCATCTCATTGTCTTATCTAAAGATTATTTATCATTTGTTTTTTCATTCTCCTAATTTCTTAAAGTATCTTAAAATATTAAGGAACATGGACATTGTTCTGCAGATTTTAAACATTCTTTCTAATGTAATTTTACAAATCCTTCTAATTTCATTCTATTGATTGGTTTTTCTCTATTTTCAATTAAAAATATCATTTCTTAAACTGTTTCTTCTAATTATATATCTTTTTTCATATGAGTTATTAATTCAGGACTTTTATTCATTTTAAAGCAACAATATACAACAATAGGTGAACATACAACTTCATAAAAGAATCCCATATCATCAATTTCTCCTTAATCTAAATAGGCATGACAAACTGATACAAAAGATGTCCAAAATAATAAAGAGGTTTAAATCAACTTACTTATATTCACACTATTTTCAATGAATTACCTTGTTTTTAATCTCATAGTGATCATCATTGCATACAAAATACATAATATTGTTATAAATGGTTTTTCAGCATCCTGTTATGGATCCATTACAGCAAAAAAAGGCAAATAAATTTTGAACATCAATTCAATCCAATTTAACTTTGTGTATTTAGATGCATAAGGAATTGGAGTGAATGGACTAAAATAATAACTAAAATATACTTATAATCAACCAAGAACATTTCAAAAAAGATTAGAGAAATTATTAGCATAACAATTCCCAATGAAGATAAGATTACCATTATGTAATAAAGAATTGAATCACATTACATTTATCCTTCACACTTAAATGCTGCCAAAAAAACACTTAATAATGGCATAACAAATACTGTAGCCAACATTACCATTAGAATGTTATATATTCTAATTGAATAAATTGTAAACATTGATTTTTCTGTTATTATTACATAAATAAGCAATGTCACAGAAACAGATAAATAAAAAAATCCCTAATTTTTATATAATTTCATTACAAATATAACAAATACTGAAAATAATGTTGAATCTATTGTTGTTAAGTATTTGACAGGTTAAAAATATGATATTGCTTCAACAAAGTATACAAAATAATTTGTCTTAAATAAATATGTTTAATATACTGAATAATATAACTAAGTAATTAAATATTTATCAGTGATACCATCTATAAAAATTCAATGATTAATAAGAACTAATATGACAACGTTGTTATAATCTAGGTTTGGTACATCATATCCATTGTTTCAAAAACTTTTTACTTTATCATTCAAATTTAAAATAATATATTTATAATGTAATAATTTTCATAACTTTTAAATATGTGAAACATCATTCCTTTTCACTATTTTTACTTCTCCTTTTGGTAAAGTATAATTTACAATACTAATTGAGCAATCTAATGCACAAATAGTATAATCTGTCTATTTTTTATATATCATGTAATTAATCTAACTCATAAAATCAATAATAAATCTAAATATATAATATAATTATTACTCTCCATGAGTAACTAGAAGTACTGTGATTTTATTTTATTTTAAATTACTACATCTTTGAACAATTAATTAAAGCATTTATTTGACCTAATTATTTTTATAATTCCCAGATTCTCTCTAGTTAACTCTTTTGGTAATGTTAAATTGTATACCTGTATATAAATTATAATATTAATTTATACTTGCATGCTTTTCTTTCAAAAGAGGTTCAAAATTTGGCATCATTTATTAGGTGTGATGATTCTGAATCAATTCAAATGTTTATTTAGTTGCTGCTAGATCACTTACAAAAACCAAATCGAAATTTTCCTTTTTAATTCTTTTACCTAAAGCTTCTGCTTACTTTATTCCTAACACAGATAGTTATCGATCATCTTATTCTTATAAAATTTACATCTTCTTTCCTTCAGTTTATCCCTATCTAACCAACCATATTTAAATTGTTTGTTATCCAATTTAGATCATTATTAATCAATTAAAAAAAACCTATTTATTAACTAAAGCAGGGTGGCGAAGTGGAATCGCGTTGGGCTCATAACTCAAAGGTCGGTGGATCGAAACCACTCTCTGCTATATTTTTTATTTTTTAGTGAATTAATATAAATATAATTTTATAATGAAATAATAAATTATAATTAGTATATTATAATAAGACTTAAAAATTTCATAAATTAAATTATGATTTAATTTCAATTACTTCTTATTCATTTGTTGCTATTAAAAGATCCACTCTTTCTAAATATTCTAATTCATCTTATAATTTTTTAACTATTTAAGAATGTTTCCTTTCACTTCTTTATAAAAACTTTTATAATTTTTCTTAAACATTTTCGAACTATTAAGTATTTTATGGTATTCTTGGAATAATTGGTCCTGGTTAGTTTCTCAATTTATTCCAATTTATCGAATTTAAAAATGGATGTTTCTTTATCTATTCTATTGATTCATGACCTATCCTTTATTTATAATCAAGATTTAATAGTTATTTCAATAGATCATAAACACATTCTGAAATTTATGTTTCAGGATCATCTCCAATATCTGGCCATTCTATTTTACCTTCCAATATATTTGAAAATATTTTATCAACAGATTCATCATTGAAAGGTGGTATTCCAACTAAAAACTCAAATAATATAACTCCTAATGACCAATAATCTAAAGACTTATTTGAAAAAGAAATTCCCTTGATTATCTCAGGAGCTATATAATCAGGAGTTCCAAGTACTTTCCTTCTTTCTTCTTCTGATCCTTTTTCACATTGACTATTAGTAGATCTTGATTTCTTAAATGATGCTCCTCTTTTAATTATATAACCAGGAGAAGATGATAAATCTTATTTCATCATATCTTTTTGACTTGTTTTTCTTTTCACCATCATTTTGTTGAACCCTAATTCACTTAATCCAAAATCAGCTAATTTTATATGTCCATTTTAATCTAAAAGTATATTTTCTGGTTTTAAATCTCTATGAACTATATTATTACTATGAAGATATTCAAGTGCAAGTAGAATTTCAGCAAAATAATGTCTTGCTATATTTTCATCAAATGCCTATAATATATTAATTAATTTAAATACCCCTTCAATCATTAATATTTTAGCAAAATCACCTCCAACCATGAATTCTTAAACAAAACATAATGATGATTGATGTTGAAATGAATAAAATGCTTTTACAACATATTCTCCTGTCAAAATCTCAAATATATTTCTCTCTTATTTTAATTAAGCTAATAATCTCTCAAAAGGTCGATTTGAACAATTTATAATTTTTAAAGCATATTAATCTCCTGTTGCTATTCTTTTAACTTAAAAAACTCCACCATATGCACCTTAACCTATTTATCTAATAAATTGAAAATCTTTTAAACAAATATTTCTTTCTTGATTTCTATTTTCTGCATCTAATTTAATTATTTCTGTATCTGAAAAATATCCTTTTTCAGAAGCAAAAAAACAATCCTATTCAAATTCTATCTATTTAGGATATTCAATTGTTTCAATTTATAAATCAGAATTTTCAATACTTAGATCTAAATCACTTTCAGAACTCGCAGTCTATGCAAAACAACTTTTTTTCTTTGTTTAAAAATTACTTAATTGTTCCTATTCATTTTCTTCATTATTTTGTATTGATTTTTCAGATTATTATCTTTATAAGAATTAACTGATCTTTCCACTTTTCTTTAATTTCCCCATTATTGATACTGATGATTTTGTATTATTTGTCTATTTCTATACTATAACAGGTCCAGGTTAATCATTATTCAAAGTAAAACTTATTTTTAATGTTATTAATTAACTTACTTTAAACTTATATAATCTGAGAAGGAATTTAACTTATTTGTATCTGGAATACTTCTTGGACTATCTTATCTAAATTTACTTAACCGAAATGAAATACTTCCAAAATTTTACATCTTAGCTATTCAAATAATAATGTAACATTAATTTACATTTATAACAATAATCTAATCTTTAATTAATCAATCTATTCATTTACTCTATTAAATCCAATATACTTTAATCTTCAATACTTTATTATGCTGCCATTATTTCATTTTAAGTAATTAAATGATCTATATCTCAAATAATATTATATACATTTTGCATCTAACTCCTGATTAGCAACTTTCTCTCCATAACTAATCAATAATTTTAACACTTGATATTCTTAATATACTTATTTTGTATCTTCACTTTATTTTATTTCTTGCCATTTTCTCATTCTCATCTCATTCATACTAGTTAATCATAATTCTAACAACTTATACAATTTTAATCCTTATTTAAGATGAATTTAATGTTTTTTCATATATGCTTTTTCACATAAACGAGCCACTTGCAGATTTATTTGAACTTATTTTTTTCGATATTCAGCATTATTTTTACAATTTTGATTGTGAATATCCATTAAATTGATATTTATTCTTTCATTACAAATTCTGCATATAACTGAGAATTCCATTACTATGCTAATTTTTATTATAATAATATATTTTTGTAATTTTATAAAATATTATATTTACTCTTTCTTATTTATAAATATCAATATATCTATATCAATTCAAATCCTTTCTATAAATATTGCTAAAACAAATATAATAGATTATATATATTGTTATACATTCAATTATATAAACAAATAAATTTATATAAAATCATATGGTTAGTATATTTCTAAAGATTTATAATATATATTATATTGAAAATTTCATCCTTATCTTCTTTTTATTATAGTATCCCATTAATTATATATGAGATAATGTTGAATGGCAAAAAGTCACTCTTAAAGATTAAAATGAATTAATTATGATTATTTTCTATCATTAAAGCTATAGTTCTAAAAATATACTTTAATCAAAAATGTAAACGTGTCTCAAATATCAGAGCAATATGAATATGTTTTAAAAATTCCTCATCTTTTGAACTATATTAGATAATACTCATATAATGTAAGATCTTAGAATTTTCATATTCTAATAATTATTTTATATTTAAAGAGAAGATAAATCAAAATTCCTTATTCTTCTCCTTTGTATTAGGACACTCATCCATTAAAGAATTAGATGATTCTTTGGGAGTTTCATATTTATCATCTTAATCTAATGTTTCAAATAGATCAAGATCTTTAATTCCTGAAAATTTCTTAACCTGAATTTATGTCAATGGAGATCCATCATCTAATTATGAAATCATTGCATCGAATTCATATTTAGATTAGACTCTTAAGTTATTGAAATTTCTATTCATTTATTTGTAATGAATTATATAATAATTAATTAAAATTAGAATGTTCATACAATACTAAATACCTTATTTTAAACTTGAATAATTATATTGAGAATATTATATAATTGTAATAATATTAAATAATAACATTAAGTAATTTCAGCTAAATTAAACAACCTTAAAGTCTTAGATAGGATTTTTATAATTATAGAACACTGAAGTATAATGTAATAAATTATACTTTATTTCTAAATCTGATTCTTCCATTTCATATAATTATGATTCTGATTATATAGGTATTATTGAAGATTCTTTCAGTTATTGACTTTATTGATGTTTTTTACCAAAAATGCTTTTCTAACTTTTTTATCTATATTGAGAAATTTTTGAAACTTTTGTTTATTCATAACTAATAGAGTAATCCACAAAAATGCTTTTTTAAATAGAAATTTATTTTATAGAATTTGAAAACTCATCACTTGATTCTTTTTAACCACAAGTTTTATAATTTTTTATACTTGAAATCTTCCCTAAACTTTCTCTTTAAATATTTGGGATAGATTAAAATGGTTTGTTTTTTTTATTATTAAATTTATTTTTACTAATTTGAATATTATTTAAAGATCTTAAAGATTTAGAAGATTTTAATTTTAATTCTTATGAATCCTTATTATTCCAATCAAAAATCCAACCATTACTTATTTGATTTTCAATTATAAATAAGTTTTTCAATGATTAATAATCAGGTTTCTGTTTATACCCTAATAATTTCACATATTTCATATATCTAAATATTAAAAGGAGTACTTTAATATTGCCGATGGTAAGCCTTGACATAATTATTCTAAAGTAATTTCTTATTTCATTTGTCCTATCTTTTCAATTCTGCATACATCATCTTTATCTACATTCATCCAAGGTAGACTTTAATTAATAAAGAAAATAAGTATATATCCTAATGATTCTAAATCATCTTTTTTAGTTTATTCAACTCCCAAATGAGCAGATAAACTAGCATATCTAGTTGTTCCAATAAAAGATAATTTATCTTTAGATTTTTTATTTAAATCCAATTCTTTAGAAATACCAAAATCAATCAAATATATTTTTGAAGAATTTGGTGATCCTAAAATATTTTCTGGTTTCAAATCTCTATGAATTACATTTCTTAAAAATTAAATTTATATTCGATACTTTTTATGTATTAGTTCTAAAATTTCAATCATTTATATTGCTATATTGCAAACACACTAATAAGAGAAATGCTTTAATTTATGAAAATAATAGATTAAATCTTTTCCCAACATATTCAAAATTATTATATCCATTCCTTTATAGTAACCATTCCATAAAACACTTGGAATTTAGCTAATTCCTTCTAATTATTTCAATATTCTAACCTAAGATGTATTTAATAAGAAGTACTAGTTACTTCTTTCTATAAACTATTTAGATAAGCAACTTCATTTTTTTCAACTTTAATTGCTACATCAAACTTTTTTGATAGTGATCTACCCAAATAAACCTTTCCAAAAGATCCTTATGATAATAGATTTATGATTTCATATTCTTCAGCAATTATCTCTCCTTTTATTATTTCTTCCATTCAAATTTAATTAATTATTAAACTATTCAACTTATCTAATTTTTCATTAGAGATAAAAGTCTTTATTTTTTATAATTAAAAATCATTATGAATATGAATAATACAAAAATTGAGTAAATCAAAAATAAATTACGAAAATCATCTCATTATTTAGATAAATGTTCCTTAAAATGTACTTTTATAATTCCAACTTTTCTTGATTCTTAATATATTTATTAATCATTATCATTTATTTCATCATCAAAATTATCAATATCATCAAATTCAGAAAAATTTATAGGACTTGCTTTTCCTTTATTTTGATGATCATCATCAAAATCTCTAAATTCTCTATTTGGAAAAAATACTCCTTGAAATTTCTATTCCAAAGGTTTTTTTATTAATGAAGACTCTCTAGAATAAGATTATTTTGAATTTTATCGAGATCTTTAAAAATTTCTATTATTACTTTTGGATACAATTGAAGGAGCATAATTGAGTACAACTGAAGATTATTACGAATTTTAATCTATTTAAAAGGATTTACGTTTTTCACTCTTTTTCAGTTTAAGATAATCACTCTATAAATTAGAAATATCAATTTCATTAGAAGATTATTAAGCTTAATCTGAAGATTTAGTAGAAGTAGTTTGATTATCCATCCAATCAAATTTTCTATCAAAACTTATATTATTTTATTTAGCTATTCTTTGAAACAAACCTAATAAATATTAATAATCTGGTGTAGATGCAAATTTCAATTTGTATACATAATCTAAATATTTTTGAAATTCAATAGGTAATCCCTTACATAAGTCTTTTAATTCAAGTTCCATTTTGAATTTACCCACTAACTTAGTTTTCTCCTTGTCTGATGAAGATGTGATATTTTACCATGGTAGATTCCCTATATTAATATAATATATTCATATACCTCTTAGTAAATAAATGAAAACATATCCTAAACTTTCTAAGTCATCCTTTCTTGATAATTCTTAACCTTTATGGGCAGAAATACTTGCATATCGAGTTGTACCTATAAAAGGCTTATTTTCTTAAAATGGACTAGATAAAAATAATTTTAATACATATGCTAGTTGTTGTTACGAAATTTTTTAGATATTCCAAAATCAACCATATAGACTTATTAAGAATCATTTCCTCTTCCCATCAAGATATTTTCTGGTTTTATGTCTCTATGGATAACACCTCTTCAAATAATTTAATATAATACCTTTTATGTATCTCCTCTAGAATAATTAGTAATTATTCAGCCAAGTTGCATACAGTTTTTAATGAGAGTTTCTTAAATTTCTTTTAAAAATGAGCTAAATCCTTTCCAAGTAATTGCATAGCCATACAATTTTAATTATACTCATTTCCATACCAATATAACTTTGGAACACCTTGAAATAATTAAATAGAGTCAAACCTGTTATTCCCCGAAGTTCCTCTATGATTTAAATTTCTCGTTCTAAACTCATTACATCTTTATTTTCTTTTTCCACTTTTATAGCAACATAATCTCTGGTGACTTTATCATGGCAAATATAAACTACTCCAAATGAACCTAAAAATATTATTATTATCATACCTTGACTCAATTTTTCTCTTTGGACAAATCTGCCATAATAAACCCTTCCTTTGTTCTGCTGCATTAATTATAATAAACAATAAATATATAAAATTTTCCTGAAGTTAAAATTTAGAATATAATATTGAGTAATTTTAATCAAAAAAAATTTTATGAACTGGAAACATTTATTTATTAAAGATTATATTCATATTTGTATTAATAATTAATTTTCAAAAATTTCATTACTTCTTTTTATTCAAATATGTCTGTCTATTTTATCATTGTATTTAATTAAATAATTGTATAATTTATTATCGTTTTGTTGTTTAAAATTGATTTTTTAAGAATTAATTCTTATTTATTAAGTAAATATAAATACTATAATATATAAAATAGTTTAAAAAATAAAAATCATACTACTTTATTAGTCTAAATAGGATCAATATTTTCTTTTTATTTAGTTTTTTTTAAACCATCTAATTCTGTTTTAACTACCATTAATTATTCTTAACTAATATGGTATTATTTATTAATTGATAAGAATTTGTTTTTCCAAATATCAATTTCTTCTAAGTATTTTTTATGATTTTCTTCACATGATCTAGATGTTTAATTTTCAAGTTCTGTTAATTTCTATTTTAAAATTTTATTTAATCTTTCAACTTCCATAACTAATGTTGCATTCTTCTTTTCAAGATCTCTTATAATTAATTTTTATTCATTTTTAATTTATTTATTACAATTACAATCCTTCTACATACTTAATTCTCTTATCATTAAATCTTTTTATCTAAAAATAATAAAAAATGAATAAATTACTCTATAATTATTTGTAATTTTTAGATTTAGGCTTTTTATTCATTTTAGACAGATGATTTAATCATTTAAGAGAGTTGTACATCTTATTTCTATAATTAATCAAGATAATATGTTTCTATAGCTTATTTCTCTTTGATTGCACTTTGTTTTTCTTCTTTTAAATTTTAACAAATAACATTTGTTTAATTCAACTATTATTATAATATTACAATTTATTAATTTAATTACTTACCTATTTATATTTAGCTTTCTAATTCAATTTTCAAACTTTTAATTTATGATTAATGTTCCTCTGTTGTAGAAACTATTGATTATTTATCTAATAAAGTTTAATTTTCTTAATTTAGAAATTAAATTTAATTTTGATATGAATCTATTAATTATTTAATGCTTTCAATTTCTTATTCTTTTTCTTTTTTATAGAAAATGAATTCCTTTTAAACTAATTCAAATTTATTTTCTAATATTTAAATAAATTCATTAGCATTTTGTTATTAACTATTTTATAAGATATGTTCTCTCTATTTTACAATTTCATCTTAATATCTCTTTATCTCGTTTTATTAAAATCTTGATGCATAATTATCACTTTTACTTTATTTCCTTCTCTTATAAGAATTCTTTCTCATTTCTTATTTCCTTTTCAAGATTGTTCTTTTTCTAAATTTACTCTATACCCTCTTATAATACAATTATCTGTTATTTTTATGTATTGTAATTATCTTATAAATAATTGTATTATTCCTCCAATCTTTAAACTTATTGTTAATAAATAAGAGAATCTTTTTTCTCTATTTGAAGTTTGAATTCTAAATTCTCTATAACTTATTATTATTATTTGTTTTTCAATTTCTACTCATTCAACTCTATACAAATTTAACTCTACCATTCTAATCTATAAATTTAGATATCTCTACCTTTTGCTTCCAATAATTCAGTCTCTTAGACTTTCAACTTTTACTTATATAAATCTCTATCAAATTCTCTACTGATTAATCTAAGAGGGTCTTCCATTGTAGTAGCAAATGAAACTGCTCTTGTTTATGGAGATGGTTTGTTGTATGTATAGAGTTTTTCTTAACTCTATCTTAGAGATCTTGAAGGTTTATACATAGTTTTTTATCAGTTAAATTAAATATTGTAAAATTTATCCATCTTTTAATTAATGAAAAATAATCAATAGATATTAAGTGAATATTTCTAAACATTTTAGTAAATTATTATTAATAGAGTTGAATATATTATTGTTCTTTGTGTTTGAAATATTTATATAATAATAATCCAATTTTATATAATTTATTTACGGTGAAGAATATAATGTCTAAAGACTTTTCAGAATATTTGAAAGGAATGAAGAAAGAAGAAACAACTAACTATATTGATTTAGAGGAATTAGAAAGTGTGTTTGATTAGAAGAAATATGAAGTTAAATGGTGGTAGATTGTTATCGGAAATTCATTCACAACCACTGCTTTAGGGTAATGGATTGAAATTTAATAAGATAAGAATATTGACATAGCCTTTACAAGTTATACATACTACATTTTAATTATCAATAAAAAGAATGGACTTTTAAGTGAACAATCTGAAAGACATCATGGAAGCAAAAATTACTTTGGGAGAATAAAAGAAACTAGAATAGATATTGAAATATAAAATTGTAAATTACTAAGGCTCATCTTATTAAAACTATAATGCTATTTTTAAAGGATTAGGTGAATAAGGAATTTTAGGATTTTTTAAAGGATTAGGAACTGGAATTGCCTTTTAGATCACAAATTCTTAGTTGAGATATTTCTTAATCTAGAAGTATTTCAATGAAAAGAAGTTGATTTAAAATTTATATGCTTCATTAATTGGAATGGTTGTTGATGTATTCACAAATCCATTAATGCTTATATAATCTAAAATGATACACTAAAATAGATTACCAAATTTTAGAACATATAGGTCAATTTATGATTTATTAAAGAAGGAGAGAAATCTTTATAAGGGTTCATTAGGACATATTTATAAGCATATATTTATCTCTTTATCTTAAATGCCATCAATATATATAAATGATTCAAGGTTATGTTTAGGTTATTTATTGATGATTCAATAAATAGTATCATATCCATTTCTAACAGTGATAAGGAGATTGCATTGTTAAGGTTCAAAACCATTCATGTTATAGACAAATTATTAAGGATTTTTAGATGGAGCAAAGTAAATATACTAAAAAGAAGGAATTTTAACATTTTATAGAGGATTTACTGCTTTTGGAATAGCAAATTCATTTATGGCTTTTGTATTATATTCAACACAACTTTTGGGAGAAAGTTAAGAATGAAGTATTATTATTTATTTTTGATTGTAATTTATGGTATTTTAATTAAACATTATTGTACCTAATTAATTAATAATGAATACATCATGTACAAATATTTGAATTCTTAAGACATTTAATGTAGATTTTTATATCATTTTTAAATTAAAATATAAAAAATGGAGGAAAGCGATGTGTAACAAACTGTAAAAGCATAAGAATAAAGCAAATTGTATAGTGCTAATGAGATTGAAAATTTCAATTAGTATTTAAGTGCAATCTGTTTGAGTTTATTAATCATTGATAAAGATTAATGGAATGTCGCTTGTCATGAAGATGTGAATTAATAAGTATGAAATTGTCTTATATGATTAGAATATTTGTTAATTTTTATCAGATTCCTAAATTAAAGCTATGGTTGTTAGTAAGACTTTGGAGAATGAAAAATTTAATATTTAAATTAGATCTGAATATGAGGCATCTAACAATTATGCTCACACTATTTGCTTTTTAAAGAGACATACCTTTTAATATGATAATTAATTACAACCATAGTAATTTAGTAATCATGTTTAAGTGATAAACATTGGATATGCAGAATAACAAGGAGGAGCTAATCCTTTCACTTTATCACATAATTATGTATAAAATTGTTTCATTCCTATCTTCACTCAATACAAAGGGGAAATAGATAAAAAGAGAATAGTAGATCAATCAAGTTATAATGATTTGATTAAGAAGTTGAATGAAGTGAATTTAGCATTCATTAAATGTAGATAGAATGTTGAAGTACCTGAAATCATATTATAATTTGATCCTCGTATTAAAGAAGCTGTAAAATAAAAAGGAGGCAAACCAACAATTGAAGATGCAGCTTAATTAAATAAACCTGATATAGTTTAATCAATATCTTAGACAGTGACTAGATGGATTTCAGATATAAATTAAATATCAAATACCAAGTTGGAGTTGACTAATGCAAGTATAGTTGATGAAATAAATTATTGGATGAGTATGGAAAGGTCATTGTTTTTTATTGAGAATCAATTAAAATAACCAGAAGTTGATTTTACTATTGAAGTGTTGACTTAAGCAAAAAAGATGAATATCACAGCACAATTTAAAGAAATAGCCTTGAAATAGAGTTTATAGAAATGTCAATCATGTAATCAATTTATGAAAGAATTTCCAATTAATAATTTATTGATTGCAACAAATTTGGTTGAAATAAAAGATGCTATGATCTAAATATTTTAACATATGAAGAAATTATCAAATATTTAGGAGACATACACTATTCCTAGATCACTTTAATTAGCAGAATCATTTTCAAGAGAATTAACAAATGAAATGATAAAATATTTTAAAGGATTTTAGATATTACATATAAAGTATGTAGACTTTAAAGGATTGATAATAAAAACTTAAGAGATTTTTAGTTAATGGGATGAGGAATATAAAATATTTAAATAAAGTATTGTAAAGAAATCTGTACATTAGAAGGATCAATATGGTTAATTTGAGCATATCAAATTGTAAAAACAGATCTAACATATTTAGAGACTTAGAGAAATGCATGAAAATCTTAAAGAAGTAATTGAGTAGATCATTCAAAATGATTAGGAAGAATAAAAAGAGAATGTTTAATAATTTGCTACTTTATAAGAAATTTAATAGGCATATGATATATTCAAAAATGTTGAAGTGTTTGACTTAAGTAGAGATGGTGAAGATTAGTTTTTTAGAGCATTAAAATAATATGAAATTGCTATCGAGTCAGTTGAAGCAACAATTACAACAAATTTAAGAGATTCACTTGGTTCAGCATCTTCTGCAAAAGAAATGTTTAGAATATTAGCTAAATTCAATAAGTTATTTTCAAGACCTAGAATTAAGGGTGCTATTCAAGAGTATTAATCCTAGTTATTAAAAACTGTTCATAAGGATATTCAATCATTATAGAATAAGTTTAAGGAGACTTATTAAAAGAGTTAGAACTCGAGATTGGCAACAGCAAGAGATATACCATTGACTTCTGGATTTGTTATATGGTCAAAATAATTATAAATCAGATTATAGAAATATATGCAGAAAGTAGAATAAATCTTAGGTCCTTAATGGGCAGAAGATACTGATGGTAAGAAATGTAAAGAGATGGGTGAAACATTTGAAAGGATACTTGATTCAGGACCAGCTTTAGAAGAATGGAAATAAGAAATAAATCAACATAATAAAGCAGTCAGTCAAAATGAAAAGTTATTTGAAGTTGTTACAAGAAGAAGAGGATTAGAAATTAGAGTCAATTATGAAAAAAAACTAAGTCAATTATTTAAAGAAGTTAGAAATCTAAGTAATATGAAAACTAAGGTACCATATTCAATTTCTCATATTGCTAATGATGCTAAGGCTTCTTATCCATTTGCTTTATCTTTGTAAGAATCATTACATACTTATATCTAAATTACATCTTAATTGAATGCCAAATCTGCAAAATTAGTAGCTGCTTTAAGAAAAGAAGTGTAACTATAAATTGGTTAAGGATTCAATTATTTGTGGACTCACAAAACATAGTTATAACCATATGTGAAGAAATTCACTGATAAAGTATTTGAATTAGAGTAAGCTGTTAATGGATTAAATGAAAGAATTGGTTAGATAGAATCTTTATGTGAAGCTATGAAAACATGTCCAGTAGATTCTTTGTCTGATAAATTAAAAGATATCTAAGAAGTTATTGATTCACTTTGTTTTAATAATTTCTCTAATTTGCATATATGGATCTAAGATATTGATAAATAAATTGAAAGTATTTTATGTGATAGAGTGACTGTATAAATGAAGGAATGGTTAAATTAATTCATAAATTATCAGAAAATTCAAGAAAGAGGATTGGTAAATTAAACTGTTGTGCATGAGTTAAAATTATAGGATTAAATAATATATGTGGATCCTCCTGTTGAATATGCAAAATATTTCTGGTTTTAAGAGTTTCATAAGATGATTGGATAGATTTGTAGTTTACCTAGATTAGTTGCCAATAGATTTGACAATACTATATAATAAAATACAGGACCATGGGGTACTTAAAGAGATCTAGATTATTCAACTACAATAAATAAGATAAATTAATAATTGATAAAAGATGCTTATTCATAGATTGGATAATTATTGGAAGATATGGAATAATATGTTCAAACATGGTTAAATTATCAATCTTTATGGGAATTAGATATAAAATAAGTTGAATAAATTTTATAAGATGATATTGAAAAGTGGTAATAAATGTTAACAGATATTAAATAAGGAAGAGCCACATTTGATAATTCAACAACAGAAGAACATTTTGGTGCTATAATAATAGATTATAGAATGGTTTAAGTAAAGATTAATCATAAGTATGATGCATGGCATAAAGAATTATTAAATCATTTTGGTAATAAGTTTGGAGAGTAATTAAGAGTGTTTAATAAGAATGTTACTACGGAGAAAGATAAATTACTTAAAATAAATTTCTAAGATTTGACATCAGATATTATTGAATCTATAACTATTATATAAGAATAGGATAAGAAATTTCCAGGATGGTCTGCAGATATAGAATCATTTAAGAATGGACAGAAAGTTTTGGATAGATAAAGATATCAATATCCAGGAGATTGGTTGAGTTTTGAATAGGTTGAGATGTAATGGAATTAATTTAAATAAATTCGTAGTAAAAAACTATAATAATAAGAGAATGAAATGAATAATATTTAATCAAAGATATAATAAGATGAGAGATATTTGAATTAATAAATATAAGAGATTGAAGAATAATGGAAAACATCTAAACCTGATTCAGGAGATTGTTCTCCAAATGAAGCTGAATAAATACTAAAAAGTTTGAATGAATAACTTATATCAGTTTAAGAGAAGTATGAGAAATGTAGTTAAGCTAAAGAAATTTTGAAAATGGATCCTCCTACTCATTAATAAAAATTAAATGTTTTATTAGAATCAATTACAGATCTATAAGATGTTTGGTAAGAATTGGGAAAGATTTGGAAAGTGATGTAATCAATTAAAGAATAATTGATATCAGCTTTATAAAATAAAAAGATTAAAGATACATGTGATGAAGCATAGAAATAATTAAATGGAGTATCTACTAAAACAAGAAATTATGATGCATTTGAAAAAATGAAAGAGAAAGTTAAAAATTACATAAAAATGAATAAACTTATAATGGATTTGAAAGATGAATCAATGAAAGAGAGACATTGGAGATAATTGTTATCAAAATTAAAAATTAATGAATCTTTAAATTAATTATAAATGTAACATTTATGGAATGCAAATCTTTTAAATTATGAAAATTTAGCTAAAGATATAATGACAGTTGCAAGAGGAGAATAAGTATTAGAAACAATGATTTCATAAGTAAAAGATTTTTGGAATACATTTGAATTAGAATTAGTAAAATATTAAACAAAATGTAAATTGATTAAAGGTTGGGATGAATTGTTTTAAAAATTAGATGAGGATCTTAATAATTTAGCATCAATGAAGATCTCTCCTTTTTATAAAACATTTGAGGCAGAAATCTCTTAATGGGATGATAAATTATAAAAAGTAAAATTAACTATGGATATATGGATTGATGTTTAAAGAAGATGGGTATATTTGGAAGGTATTTTCTTTGGCTCTTCAGATATCAAAACATAATTGTAGAATGAATACAATAAATTTAAAGATATTGATAGTCAATTCACTAATTTAATGAAGAAAGTAGCTCAAAAACCATAATTAATGGATGTTTAAGGAATTCCTAATTTAGCAAAGACCTTAGAAAGATTAAGTGATTTCTTATAGAAGATTCAAAAGGCATTAGGTGATTATCTAGAAACTTAGAGATAAGCATTTGCAAGATTCTATTTTGTTGGAGATGATGATTTATTGGATATTATAGGTAATTCAAAAGATGTAACAAATGTTTAAAGACATTTCCCTAAGATGTATGCAGGAATTGTATAATTGTAAAGTAGAAAGGATGGAAATGATGATGTTGTATTGGGAATGTCAAGTAAAGAAGGAGAGGTTGTTCCATTTAGTAAGGAAGTAAAGATTGCAGAGGATCCTAGAGTTAATATATGGTTGGGTAAAGTAGATAATGAGATGATGAATTCATTAGCATTGGATTTAGAGAAGTCAGTCTTAGATATTTAAGCTAATTAATAAAATAGAATGAAAGTAATAGAGGAACATCCAGCACAAATAATTTTATTGGCTTTATAAGTAGGATGGTGTTTTTCAGTTGAATCATCATTTAATAATGAATAGTAGATGAAATAAACATTGTAGTATGTATTGGAATTTTTATCAGAATTAGCAGAAAGTGTATTAAAAGATCATCCTAAATAATTGAGATAGAAGTTTGAATAAATTATTACAGATTTTGTTCATTAGAGAGATGTTATTAGATAACTTATGAACAATAAAATAAATAGTAAGAATGATTTTGGTTGGTAATATCATATGAGATTTAATTGGAATTCTAAAGAAGCAGATCCTGGAAAAAGATTATTGATTTAAATGGGTAATGCATAATTCCATTATGGATTTGAATATTTGGGAGTGGCAGAGAAGTTAGTATAAACACCATTAACTGATAAATGCTTTTTGACATTGACACAAGCATTACATTTGAGAATGGGAGGATCTCCATTTGGACCAGCTGGTACAGGTAAAACAGAGAGTGTAAAGGCATTGGGTGCATAATTAGGTAGATTTGTTTTAGTATTTAATTGTGATGAGACATTTGATTTTAATGCAATGGGTAGAATCTTTGTAGGATTATGTTAAGTAGGAGCATGGGGTTGTTTTGATGAATTTAATAGATTAGAAGAACGTATGTTATCTGCGTGTTCATAACAGATTTTATTAATCTAAACAGGATTAAGAGAGAAATAGAAATAAATAGAATTAATGGGAAAAGATGTAAAATTAAATTCATAGATGGGAGTATTTGTGACAATGAATCCTGGTTATGCAGGAAGATCAAATTTACCAGAGAATTTGAAATAGTTATTTAGATAAATGGCTATGGTTAAACCAGATAGAGAATTAATTGCTTAAGTTATGTTATTTAGTTAAGGATTTAGAACAGCAGAAAAATTGGCAGGAAAGATTGTTTCATTATTTGAATTATGTGATAATTAATTATCATCATAACCACATTATGATTTTGGTTTGAGAGCTTTAAAATCAGTATTGAATTCTGCTGGTAATATGAAGAGATAAGAAATGATAGATAGAAAATAAGAACCTGTTCCTTAATCTGAAATAGAAGACTTTGAATAAACTATATTATTAAGAAGTGTTTGTGATACTGTTGTACCTAAATTAATTAAAGATGATATTAAATTATTAGAAACATTGTTATAAGGTGTTTTTCCAGGATCTTGTATTCCAGAAATTAAGGAAGAATAATTAAGAAAGGAATTAGCTTTAGCTTGTTAAAGAAAGAATCTACAATCTAGCAAGAACTTTATTGAAAAAGTTTTGTAATTGTATTAAATTCAAAGATTATAACATGGTTTAATGTTAGTTGGTCCATGTGGTTGTGGTAAGAGTGCCGCTTGGAGAGTTTTATTAGAAGCTATGTTTAAATGTGATAAAGTCAAAGGAGAATTTTATATTGTTGATCCAAAAGCAATATCCAAAGATGAATTGTATGGTAGATTAGACAATACCA
Source organism: Paramecium biaurelia (assembly GCA_000733385.1). Classification (NCBI taxonomy): domain Eukaryota; phylum Ciliophora; class Oligohymenophorea; order Peniculida; family Parameciidae; genus Paramecium; species Paramecium biaurelia. The sequence goes on along the minus strand of JPFL01000019.1, from coordinate 148,127 downwards.
CTTTAGAATGGACTGATGGAGTCTTCACTTCTATATTAAGAAAAATCATATCTAATTAAAGATAAGAAAGTACCAGAAGACATTGGATTATATTTGATGGAGATGTTGATCCTGAATGGGCTGAAAATCTTAATTCAGTTCTTGATGATAATAAATTATTAACATTACCTAATGGTGAAAGATTAGCTATTCCACCTAATGTTAGAATGATCTTTGAAGTTGAAACTCTTAAATATGCAACCTTAGCTACTGTTTCAAGATGTGGTATGGTTTGGTTTAGTGAAGAAACCATTTATGATGAAAATATATTTTATCATTTCTTGGAAAGATTGAAATAAGATGATTATGATCAATAAAAATCTGAAGATGATAATAATAAATAAGTTAATTCTTAAGAAAGTGAATTAAGAGCTAAATGTGTTAAAGCTCTTGAATCAATTATTAAATTTTTATCTTAATTCCTACAAATTGCACAAAAACCAGAATATAAACATGTTATGGAATTTACTAGAATCAGAGTCTTAGAAAGCACTTTTGCATTAGTTAGAAGAAGTATTTCAAATATTATTGAATACAATGAAAATAATTCTGAAGTTCCATTAGAAGATGATCAAATCACAGATTATATGGTTAAATAATTTCTTATTGCTGTTATGTGGGGTGTTGCTGGTTCCATGAATCTATATCAAAGAACATTATTCTCAAAGGAAATATGCTAATTATTACCACACAATATTATTTTACCATAATTCAATGATAGTGCACCTTCCATAATTGATTTTGAAGTCACTCTCCCAGAAGCTTAATGGAGCTAATATAAGAAGAAGGTTCCTCAAATTGAAATTGATCCACAAAGAGTGACAGATGCTGATCTTATCATTGAAACAGTTGATACTCTCAGACATAAAGATGTTCTCTGTGGATGGCTTAATGAACATAGACCATTCTTATTATGTGGACCTCCAGGTAGTGGTAAGACCATGACTTTAATGAGTACACTTAAAGCCTTAACTGATTTTGAAATGATCTTTATCAATTTCAGCAGTTCCACTATGCCTCAATTAATTATAAAGCAATTTGATCATTATTGTGAATACAAAAAAACTACTAATGGTGTGTTCCTGTAACCAAAAAATTAAAAATGGCTTGTAGTCTTTTGTGATGAAATCAATCTACCTGATCAAGATAAATATGGCACTATGGCTATTATCACTTTCTTACGTTAGCTAACTGAATAACATGGATTTTGGAGATCTTCAGATAGATAATGGATTTCACTTGATAGAATCTAATTCGTAGGAGCATGTAATCCACCTACTGATGTAGGTAGAAAACCACTTTCACCAAGATTTCTTAGACATTGTCCTCTAATCCTTGTAGATTTCCCAGGACCTGAATCACTTAAATAAATTTATGGAACTTTCAACAAAGCAATGCTTAGAAGAACAGTTAATCTTAAATAATATTCTGAATAATTAACTAATGCAATGGTTGAATTTTACACAAAATCATAATAACATTTCACAGCTGATTAATAAGCTCATTATATTTATTCCCCTAGAGAATTAACTAGATGGAAATATGCTTTGAATGAAGCCTTAGAACCTCTTGAATCTGTTGAAGACTTAGTTAGACTATGGGCACATGAGGGTTTGAGATTATTCCAAGATAGATTGGTACATGAACATGAAAAGGAATGGTGCAATAAACTTATTGATTAAGTGGCTTTCAATAATTTCAACAATTTAAAAGATGAGGCTTTATAAAGACCCATTCTATTTAGTAACTATCTCCATAAGGTTTATCAAAGTGTTGATAGAGAAGAGTTAAGAAAGTACATTCAAGGCAGACTAAAGCAATTTAATGAAGAAGAATTATCTGTGCCTTTGGTTGTATTTGATGATGTACTTGATCACATACTAAGAATTGATAGAGTTCTAAAGTAACCTTTAGGACATCTCTTATTAGTTGGATCTTCTGGAGTTGGTAAAACAACACTCACAAGATTTGTAAGTTGGATTAATAATCTTACTGTCTTCTAAATTAAGGCAGGTAGAGATTATTAATTAGTTGATTTTGATAATGATTTGAGAGAAGTAATGAAGAGAGCAGGTGCAAAAGGTGAGAAGATTACATTTATTTTTGATGAATCAAATGTTTTAGGTCCATCTTTCTTAGAAAAGATGAATGCATTATTGGCATCAGGTGAAATTCCAGGATTATTTGAGAATGATGAATATTTGGCATTGATTAACTTGTTAAAAGAGAACTCAAGTCAAAACAAATAATTTGATTCTTCAGAAGAATAATTATTTAAGAACTTCACTTATTGGGTGTAAAGAAATTTGCATGTTGTATTTACAATGAATCCTAAGAATCCAGATTTTTCAAATAGAACAGCTTCTTCACCAGCCCTATTTAATAGATGTGTTATTGATTGGTTTGGTGATTGGACAAATGAAGCTCTATTTTAAGTAGGTAAAGCATTTACTATGTATATTGATCCCCCAGAAAATGCATTTAGTAAAAAGATTAAAGATGAAACTTAAAGATAACATATTTTGGTATCCACATTGGTTTATATATAAAATACAATAATTGAATTGAATAACAAATTATAAAAGGGAGCAAAGAGATTTAATTATATCACTCCAAGAGATTATCTGGATTTCTTGAAACATTTCGAGAAATTACATAATGAAAAGAAATCATAATTGGAAGATTAACAATTGCATCTAAATGTTGGTTTGGATAAGTTAAAGGAAACAGAATAACAAGTATTAGAGATGTAGAAGAGTTTAGATTAAAAGAAGATTGAATTATTGACTAAGGAGAGATAGGCTGGTGAGAAATTGTAGACAATTATTGAAGAAAAGAAGATAGCTGAAAAGAAGAAGGAAGATAGTACAAGATTATCAAGTGATGCTGAAAAGAAAGCTAAAGAAATGGAGATAAGATAATCTTAGGTTAATAAGGAATTAAATGAAGCATTACCTGCTTTAGAGAATGCTAAATAATGTGTGAATAGTATTAAAAAGGATGATTTGAATTAAATTAGAGCATTAGGATCACCTCCTGCATTAGTAAAATTGACAATGGAAGCTGTTGTTTGTGCTATAAATTCATTGGACAAAAGTCCAGAATGGAAGGATGTATAAAAGTCAATGGCTAATATGAATTTCATAAATAATGTGATTAATTTCAATACAGAAACAATGCCAGCAAAAGTGAAAAAATTCATATTAACAAAATATTTAACAGGATAGGAATGGAATATAGATAGAATCAATTTTGCATCAAAAGCAGCAGGTCCATTAGCTATGTGGTTGGATTCATAATTAAAATATGCAGATATATTATAGAGAGTGGATCCACTTAGATAGGAAGTAGCAAAATTATTGTAAGAGAGTGATGAACTTAATAAATAGAAGAAGATTTATGATGATGAAGTGGCAGCTGCTGAAGCTAAGATTCATAATCTATAATAGGAATATTCTGAATTGATTAGTTAAAAGGAATCAATTAAATCAGAGATGTTAAAAGTTTAAGAGAAAGTAACAAGATCATAAGCATTATTAACAGATTTGAGTGGAGAAAGAATTCGTTGGGAAGATGCTTCATAAAACTTTAAAAGTTAATTAGCTACAATGATAGGAGATGTTTTATTATCATCAGCTTTTCTATCATATATTGGGTTCTTTGATCATTTTTATAGAAAAGTAGTTTTAAATACTTGGAAAGATTATCTTTAGAATTAAGCTAATATTTCATATAGATAAGATTTGTCGTTAATAGAATTTTTATCTAGACCTTCAGATAGATTGAATTGGTAATCACATACATTACCTTCAGATGATTTATGTATGGAGAATGCCATCATATTATATCGATTTTAGAGATATCCTTTAGTAATTGATCCATCTGGATAAGCATTGTCTTATATATCTTCATTGTATAAAGATAAGAAATTAGCAAGAACATCATTTACAGATGAATCGTTTTTAAAGACTTTAGAAACATGTTTAAGATTTGGTTGTCCATTATTAGTATAGGATGTAGAAAAGGTTGATCCAATTTTGAATTCAGTTTTAAATAATGAAACTTATAAAACAGGAGGAAGAGTATTAATAAGAGTAGGAAATTAGGAAATTGATTTTTCATAAGGTTTTACAATGTTCATGATTACAAGAGATAGCACTGCAAGATTTACTCCTGATTTATGTAGCAGAGTTACATTTGTTAATTTTACAGTAACTCAAAGTAGTTTATAAGAATAATGTTTGAATATATTTTTGAGAAATGAATCACCAGAAACTGAGGAGAAGAGATTAAATTTAATGAAATTATAAGGAGAATATATAGTGAAATTGAGAGAATTAGAAGATTAATTATTGGATTCATTAAATAATAGTAGAGGATCAATATTAGAAGATGAGAAAGTAATTTAAACATTAGAGAAGTTGAAAAAGGAAGCTGCAGTGATTGTTTATGAAATGAAATAGGCTGATACTATAATGAATGAAGTAATGAATACAACACATTCTTATGTTCCTTTGGCTAGTACAACTTCTAAGATCTTCTTTAGTTTAACATCTTTGGCTAATATTCATTATTTATATTAGTTTTCATTATAATTTTTCATGGATACTATTTATAATGTTTTAAATAAAAATGAATAATTATAAAAGATTCCAAAATAAGATATGATAAAAAGAAGAATATTAATTTTCAATGAAATGTTTCGAGAAATATACAAAAGAATGAATTTCTCTTTATTATAAGAAGATAAATTAGTATTTGCAATAACATTGGCTTAAGTGAAATTAGGTGACAATACTTTAGGATAAGAATTCCTAAATGTATTTAAACCACCTACAGTTATGGAAACAACATTTTCTAATACATTCTTATAAGGAAAGTTGAGTATCTAATAATTAAAATAATTAGAAGGAATAACTCAATAAAATTTAACATTTAATAGACTTATGGATAATTTAAATAAAAATGAAGATCGTTGGCTTAACTTCTTAAATGATGAAGCACCTGAAAATGATATTCCAACATAATGGTATAATGAAGTGTAAAGAGATGATATAGTTAAATTAGATTGGATAGATAGTCATCAATTAAAGAGATAATTAGATGATTTACATATTCTAAGAATATTTAGAGCTGATAGATTCTAAATTATAGCTAGAAAATTAATTAATTAAATATTAGGAGAAGGTTTCATGGATGAATAAACTGTTGATATGAAATTAGTTGTTGAAAAGGAAGCATCAAATAAGATTCCTATTTTATTATGTTCAGCACCAGGATTTGATCCATCTTTTAAAGTTGAATAACTTAGTAGAGAGGTGGGTATTAAATTGATAAGTGTAGCTATAGGTAGTGCTGAAGGTTTTGATTAGGCTGAATAAGCAATTACTCAAAGTGTTAAATCAGGATCTTGGGTTATGTTAAAGAATGTTCATTTAGCTACTAGTTGGCTAAATGATTTAGAAAAAAAATTATTTAGATTAACTCCAAATATTAATTTCAGAATCTTTTTAACTATGGAATTTAATCCAAAGATACCCACCACTTTAATTAGATAATCATATAAATTGGTATTCGAACCTCCTGATGGCATCAAAGCATCTTTGACTAGAACATTCAAAACTGTCTTATCACAATAAAGAACAGATAGATAACCAGTTGAAAGAGCAAGATTACATTTCTTATTAGCTTGGTTACATGCTGTTATTTTGGAGAGATTGAGATTCACTCCTATTGGATGGAGTAAAACATATGAATTTAATGAAGCTGATCAAAGATGTTCATTGGATCTTATTGATGAATATGTTGATGCCTTAGGTATGAGATAAAATATTGATCCATCTAAATTACCTTGGGATGCCTTTAGAACTATATTAACATAAAATTTATATGGTGGTAAAGTAGATAATGAATATGATCAAAAGATTCTTTAATCTTTAGTTGATTAATTCTTTACTGAATAAAGTTTCAATCATAGTCATCCACTATTTTTCACTTTAGAAGGCAAAGAAGCCATCACAGTTCCTGAAGGTAGAACTTATCTAGATTTCATGTAATGGATTGAACAATTACCAAAAACAGAAAGTCCAGAATGGTCTGGTTTACCTTCTAATGTAGAAAGAGTACAAAGAGATTAATTAACATAAAAGTTGATCACTAAAGTATAGAATCTTTAACAAGAAGGTGAAGAAGAAATTACTTAAATTGAAGTTCAAACAGAAAAAGCTTAAAAGAAAGATAACAAAAAATCAGATCAAGTATAATGGCTATAAGATCTTCTTGAAAAAGTTGAAAAATTCAAAGCCATACTCCCCATTAGAATCACACCTTTAGAAAGAACAGCTGATTCTATTAATGATCCCTTGTTTAGATTCTTAGATAGAGAAATCACTGTAGCTTCTAAATTATTAAAAGCTGTAAGATAAAACATTGAGGAATTAATATAATTAGCATAAGGAAAGATCTTAGCCACTAATATACTAAGATAATTAGCTAAAGATGTATTCAACAATATTATTCCATCATAATGGAATAAATATAATGTTATCACTATGCCTTTGAATGATTGGATAGGTGACTTTAAGAGAAGAATAGATCAATTCGATCTATTAGGAAGAACTAAAGAATTCTAAAAAGGTCAGGTCTGGTTTGGTGGATTACTATTTCCTGAAGCATATCTTACAGCCACTAGATAATATGTGGCATAAGCAAACAAATGGTCATTGGAAGAATTAGAATTATAAATAATACCAGAAGATTAAGGAATTGATGAAGATTCTTTTGTAATTGAAGGGGTATCAATGGAAGGAGGACATTTAGATTCCAAGACTTTACAAGTACGTATAGTTAATGAAATCTCTGTTTCATTAAAGCCCATGGTTTTAAAATGGTGTAGAACTTCCCAAAAAGGAATTATAGGAGATGATGAAATTGTTTTACCTGTTTACTTGAATAAAACAAGGAAGAATCTAATATTCTCCCTTAAAGTTAAAATGGGTAAACTTAATAGATACACTCTCTATTAGAAAGGTTTGTCATTTATCCTCTTTAATTGAAAAATAAAATGAGATATCAAATAAAATAAATATATAATTTATCATTCTAAATGATTTTGGAAACATTATCTGACTATTTCTAAGATCAAAATATCTATCTTTTAATAGTTAATTCTGAAAATCAAAATAGCATTTCAAGACTAACTTTTTGAATAAAATATTCTCTCTATCTTTTAAGTATTAGTCACTCAGTATATAATATATTTTTTAACTTTCTTTTAAACACATTATCTTACAAATAATTTTATTATGTAAATCAAGTTTTGTTCATAAAGTCACATTAAATATTATTATTATTTAATAAAGACATCTATATATCAAGATTAAGTTTATGTATGGGTTTAACTCAAGCCTGATTTTATGAGTAGTTGCCAGATGTATTTGGAATCCCCATTTATTTAAATTTATGATATTTCTACGAAAATGATTAATAGATATAAAATATAAAAAATCAAAAGAATTCTTTTTATTATTGTATTGATTTAGATAGTTCTTTACATTTTAAAATGGCAGTGTTCCCATTTGATTAGCAATTAATTCCTTATTGCTATTAAGTATATATTCTTTAGCGTGCTTATGACTTTTCATACATTTACAATTTACTAACATAATTATCTGCTAATTTTTTCAAATCCTATTTAAATAAGAAATTAAATTACATTAAATACATCTTTGTATATCTGCTTACCATCTTTTTCATCTAATTAATCTGTACTCATTAGCATAGATGGTTACTTTTATATATATTTCATGTCTGATATTAATTTATCAGATATCATCTTTTTTTATTACTGATCTTTTATTGATTTTATGTTCTTTAATTTTGAACTTGCTTTTTAGACTTCCATGTAATATAAGGATTTAGCTTCTATTAGATTAAATATTGCCATCTTTGTTTATTAGTTTATTTCTTATTTATGTTCTCTAAAACTCTTTGATCTTAATATTGATCTTTCAGTTTTCAATTACTTCTACTCATCACTATTGATTGAAATGTTTGTCTCCAGATCCTTACTTAATTCATTATATGAATAAAATGACTCTTTCTTTAAAGAACCTTATATTTGTGAGTCCAAATACTTCATTGATTCTCTATCTGATTTTATATAAGAAAAACTTTCTTTTTTGATATTCTTTTTTAAAGATGATTATTATTTAAAATTAGAATTAGGTGATAAAGATTAATTTTATGATTGTTTTAAATTAGGATAAATTGTAGTATCATAATATTAAGATATTGGTTAAGTTTACTGCATAGTTGGACTATTTAATCTTTTATCTTTTCCTTTTAATATAATTGAACATCTCTTATTAGTTTAAATAAACTAAAGTTTGGTTCTAAAAAATGCTTAATGATTCATTTCTTTAATTTGATATTTTTTATAGAAATGTTCATCTATATAATTAGGTTTTTCTTCTGCTTTTATTTCTGGTACATCATACATAAGTGACATAATTTTCTATATCTCTCCTTGTTCTTATAGATGTACTTATAATTTGAGATTATGTTGCTTAATTAAGTCTTTTAATAATTTAGATTATTCTCCATTATATAAATTATGTTTATTTAAGTAATACAGTAATTTTAATAGTTCTTAATACTTTGACAATTTATCAGAATAAAGATAAGTTATGCAAAGTAAAAAAAATATATGAAATAGCATTATCATCTAAATTCATTGTTAACTTTATTACTTATCTTATAGCATACTTTTTAACTTTTTCTTTTGGTAGACTCTTTTCAATCTTATAATTTATTATTTAATTTATATTTTTTTGAATTCTCACCAAACTATCTTCAAATTCAATGCTGGCTAATTCATAACTTTATTTTTGAATGAATATAATTACTTTTAATTCTATAATAGCATATTCCCCACAATTAAATCAGTCCAAACATCTCTTGATGAATGTTACCAAATCTAATTAAAGTAAAAAAATAAAATAATATATTACTTTAAACTTAAATCCATTGAGTTATTCTAACACCTATTTTGAAGTATTACAATAAAAATATGACATTTAATATAATTCTTCTCTATGAAACTTAATACTCATATTCTAAGTATACTTAAGTAATTCATATAAATAAAGATGTATCATTTTAAAATCTAGAGATACAGTAAGTATATAAATTACTTGGCTTTTTATATTTAAATTGTGATCTTATCAAATCATACCATTATTAAAAGAATAACTTTGCCTTGCTAATTACAATAAGAGCAGTTTTTTTATAGAAAGACGCATTTCTATTTAGGTAACTCTCTAAAATTTGGTTTAAAGAATAAACTTATCTTCTTAAAATTTCCATTTCTTCTAATTTATTTAGAATTAGATTGTTATTATTTTTAACTTTTTCTAACAATTATATATTCTTTCGAGGACAACCCTATAAATAATTGAGAACATCTTACTTTCCTTATTAATTTTGTGGATTCTTTTAAATAGTTTTCATAAGACATATTATTATATAAAAATTAGAAATAACATTAAAATGTATAGAACCAAATAATCATATAGTGAATATGACTCTTCCAACATAAATAATTCAAAAATGATAACATAGAAATATCAAAATTAACAATATTATAATGATAATAGTGGAAGATTAGGAATTGCTTTACCTGAATTATAAAAATATTAAAAATAGTGCTTATAATAAACAAATCCTACTTAGAGAAGTGAATTCGATAGAGAAATGTCATGGACTAAGAAATAAATTATTAAAGAATAAAAAGTTCAACATAATAGAAGGATTAGATAAAAATTAGATTCAGATAATTCATTTAGTTAGAATTATAGTGTTGATGATTAAATAAGAATAAGAAAAAAAGCTAATTTATCATCATATATGTTTGGTGGTTTTGTTTTGCAGGATTATAATGAATAAGTTAACAAATTACATAAATTATTGTTAAAGAAAGTCATCCTCAATAGATGAAAAAAGTGAAATATATTTGTTTTGCTTATTTCAGTTTTTAATTTATTTCATAATCATTTAGATTATATTGATTAATTTGAATAATGTTTGAAATATTTTTTTTTTGGTTATAAATATTTTTATAAAAATTGATGTAACCTTACTATGATAAAGACACTGACGATGAATGTAAATTTAATAAAAATCCTATCTTAGTTTCTGATAATACTTCAGTTGAAGGAATGAATTATAGACCATAAACAGCTCCTCCAAGTCCAATTACAGAACTTGAAGAATTCAAAAGGTTTTTGATCCTATCATATTATAGATAACACGAATATTTTATATTAGAAAAAGCTTAACATTACTAAAATTAATTAATTTAAAGAGATTTTCATAAATATGATCTGGATAACCCTGAAGGTTAACGAAGTTGTAAAAAATACTTAAAAACATTGGAAGAAATGTATATAGTATTTACTTACTTTAATATTCTTTCTAGATTTATCAAGTGAAAACTTTATCAAGAGATTATAGAAATACATTTTCAAAGGCTTATAAGATTTTGTATAAAGAGGATAGATTATGTTATCTTCCTGAAATATTAGATAGTGCATAGGAAGGTTTTTTTTTAAAAATTTATTAATAGGTTTTCCTTACTTATGGGTCAATTCGGAGAAATTTGCATTTTCATCTGATGTACTATCTAAAGGATCTAAATTAATAGAACTATTTTTTAAAGTTTAAAATATTATAAGACTTTCTTATTCTAGAACACTTAAAGAAAGTCCTGATTTCTCATCAAAACAATTAAAATAAGATATTGTTAGGATTTTAGAAGATTTTGATTAGATTTGGGTTGAATTTGAAAAAGTAATATTGTTTTAACAATATTTTTTAGCTTTATGTTAAAGAATTGATGGATATAGAAGCAAAAGCCAGAAGATTTATTCTTTTAGCAATTGAAATTGATAAAGAGATGACATCTATAGAAATTAGAGAGAAATTAAGAGGTAAAATACTTGTAACTAGTGAAAACTATATTTAAAAAAAAGAACAAGTATTTAAATTTATTTAACTATCATAAGTTTTGTAAAGTGATTGCTTAAATCAACTCTGTTGCAAATGTTGAAGGGAAAGGAAGAGATGACTTAGGTATTGACATACTTTTGGAAGCAGAAGGAATTACAAGAAGAGTGACTAAAGAGTAATCCAGTGCTGTTCGTAATTTAGCTGATAGCATCAAAGCAAAGTATTTTATAATTTGAAATTAGTTTCTAAAAGTTTAGAGAATAAATGAGAAAATATGAAGGAAATATTGAAATGGTAGACCCTTAATTAAAAAATAATTAAGAACTTGTTGATTTATTAGTTGAATATGAATCTTAATGGGAAAAAGGACTCTATTATCTATTAGATCCTACAAAGTGTTAATAATTAATGTACTTTTCACATATAATTGAAACTACTGCAGAGAAATATGAATAATTTTAAGAGTAATTAGAATGCAGAGATTCTGATATCTTTGTAACCATACCTTGTTTGATTGCCTTGAAATACTTAGAAAATGAGGATAGAAATATTTGTACATATTTCTTACCAAAATTAAAAGAGGAAACTTCGAAATTATATTAATTTGATGCTTTATTAAAAAATGAATTTTTAGAATGGAGAAATTTACATGCAAAACAATATGAATATTATAATATTTTGGAAAAATAATTATTAGAAATACCTTTAAATGAAAAAGAACAAATTGCATTATAAAATTTTAAATTAGATAATATTATGTAAAAAATTCGATAAATGTCTATTGAATTATAAAGATTTAATGCAATAGAATGGAATTACTTCATTGATGCAGCCATCAACAATAATTGAAAATTTTTAAATTTATATATTTAATTATATTAAATACAAACTCTTTCATTATCTTCTATTAATTATAAAAATGTAATACTTCATAAATTGTCATTTAAAAATCCTTTAATTTTTAACTACAAGTTCAAGTTCTAAAATATATGAAAATAAATAAATTTTATCTTTAAATTTAATAATAACAAATAAATTTATTCATGATTTAAATTCCTTATGCTAAGCATCACTAATCTTAAATATAATTTGCTGAAAGCCAAATCACAAATCTTGATAAAAACATCATTAAAGCCTTACAACTATTCTCTATAATTGGATAATTGGAAATGGATATAGAAAATATTAGTAATATATAATATTAAAGAAAAGGACTTGAGTTATCAGAAAATTCTCATTTTTACCCTGAAGCCTTATTTTAATATTTAAAATCATACCTATAACCAATAAAGCAAGAACCAATATAAGAACAATCATAATTTTTTAATTTTACTGTATTTATGAAATCATAAATAGGATCTCTAAATATAAGCTCCTTTAGTAATAAATATAATTAATAGTGCAAAGGATGGGATAATTAAATTTGAAAATATCATAGAATTTATGAAAGATAATAATTCAACACCTCTGAGTGTAGATAGTCTGAGGGCAATAGAGAGAATATTTCATATAAATTAATTTGGTTTTTAAAAGGATAATGTTTTGGACACATTTAATAATGAATACCCATTACCTTAGGATGTAATTCCCATTTCCTAAATTCCATTAAACTAAATTTAAGGTACATCAAAAGTACCATTACAATAAAAAGAAAGTGTTGAAAAGATGAATTCTGGAGATGGGTTTAATTATGCAACATTTCAAAAGATATTACTTTCAAAGTCTATACCTTTAGCAAGTTAAAAGGCTTAAAAAAGGAAATTAATATATGAAACTAATCAAAGATAACATGTAGATAATAGTATTTTGAAGTTATTTGTAAATCTACTCTAAAATGAGATAATATTAATTGAAAAATCTGAATAAATTCGATTAGCATTAAATACTGATTGTTCATATAATCATGTTACAATGTTCAATATTTTTGATTCATAAGGAAATGGTGAGATTGAATATTGTTTTATTGAATAATTGATGAATAAAGCATAAATTCCATTCAAACCATTTCACTTTAAATCTCTAATCAGAAGAGCCAATATTTTAGCTAAAAGTGCTTCACTATCTGAAACTTTGAATTTTGAAGGTTATAGACTAATAGCAACAGTACAATGTCCTTATTTTAAGATACCAAAATAAGAGGATGAAATTATTTAACAATAACACTAATATTCTAGAATATTAGGAGCAGAAGTTAACGGATAAAACTCTTCATAATTATCTATTTCTAGAATTCCAGAGAAAATAAGAAATAATTCTCAAAATTATAGATCTACTCCTTTGTTATCTACTTACATTAGTAGTAGTCCATATGTTAATGAGACTTTGAAAAAATAAGGTAAAATAGCAACTAATAATTAAGTTGATGCGGTGTATTAAGATAATGTAAGAATTGTTTTAATATTTAGATTGTATATGGAACAAAACGAGAATGGGATGAATTACAACATTCATTATGTTAGAATAGTTTGATTGACTCTCGATCATTAAAATCTTAAATATTAAGAATATAGAACCCGGAATTATCAATGAATAATTAAAAAATAAATAGTCGAAATAATACACCAAGAGAAGATAAAAGTTAAATTGAATTAATCTAATAATAAGCTTTAGTGGAGAATGTTGAGAAAATGAGAGAAAGAGATATATCCAAATAATTATAATATGCTATGGGTGCAAATACAAAAGGATTATACACAAACTTGGTTAAAATTGAAAGAGATAATAAAATGAAAGAGGATCTTCATTCATTCTATAATTAAGCACCTTGGTATCAAACAGATAATAAAATATCCAAAAATATCAATATAATAAAATTATAATAAAATCAAATATAAAAGGTTTCAGGAGTATAACATCACCTAATACATGAAAATTAATAATAAAATCCAAATAACTAGAACAATTAATAATCAGTTGTTGATTAATAATAACAATAATAACAATAATAATAACAATAATAACAATAACAATAACAATAACAATAACAATAACAATAACAATAATAATAACAATAATAATAATCAAGAATCTAATTAAACTAAAACCAATCAAATGTTTAATAAATTAATAAATTATCGCCGGTATCCCCAAGAATATTTTCAACTTAAAAGATAAATCCTCTTATTTGTAATGATAATTAGCAAATGATTATGGATTATAATTACAATCTTCCAAAGAGAGCATATGATTATTAAAATTGATTATATTTATTTTATTATCTTAATATTGAAGATTAAAATTGATTATTTTATAAAATATAGGGATTGATATTTATATTATTTAATTTTTTATTAATTATTTAGCGAAGATTAATGGTACTAAGTTGAGTAATAAAATAGAACAATGAAGATGAAATGGAAAAACAGGCTAGATTAATGGCAGAGAAATATAAAGATGGACCTAAAAAGAAGGGAGCTTTGGTGAAGAAAACTTAAGAAGTATCTCTTTAAATAAATTATTATTAGAGAACTTAATTTGATTCAGCAACACATGAAATGTAAAAATAGGCATAATAACATCCTCCAAAATGACAATTTGATAATTATTATAATATTATCTTATATATTAATTCACTTGTTGTTTAACTTTATTTCATCTATCTGAATCCATTTAAATTATCTTATTTGATATCATTCTAAATTATTTAAAAGGCAAAGTGATTTAATATCACAATTATAGTATAAAACATATTAAATATTATATTTTAAATAGGAATTACAATTATTATTAGATACTCAAATATCAATTATCATTTTCATAATAAAATAAAGCATACAAATATATTACTAATAGTGTTTATGAAAGTCAAAATATTTTTAGGAGAATACGCGTATATATATAGAGGAAATATAGATTTAAGAGAAATGAATGAATATATCAAAACGTTGACACCTAGACCATTTATGATAAAATGGAAGGATTCTGAAGATGATTTAATTACAATATCTAAAAAATAGGATTTAGTTTATTTTTATCAATAATGGACTTAAAATCAAACTACAAATAGATAATCATTTCGACTATATATTCAAGAGATACAGTAGTAAATTCAAAGCACTTAAATTCCATAGTTATAATCATAATCCCAGATTAACTCTAAAATGCCTAGTCCTTCTTAGAAGTATTCTTGTACTAGACAGTGTTAAGGAGTGACATAATAATTTACTTTTGGTCAATAAATGAATGAATAAACCAAGAGTTAAGAGATTCAAAAAGAAAGACATTCTATTTAGATGAATTTATAATCAATTCAAGAAATATAAGGTTCATCCAAGAATATTAGCAATTAAAATCTAGATTAAACACAATTTATGTATTAATAAAATGAGGAAGGAGCAAAAATGAAAATTCTATAAGATTTTAATAATATTCCATCATAAGATCCTTCTTCATTTTTGAATATGGATATGAAATAAAGTATTAAAAAGTAATTTGCAGATGTGTAAATGCCAAATGATGATGAAGATATTATAGATAATAAAGAAGATGAAAATGATGATTTATTAATTGATAGCAAAAATATCTTTTGTGATTATTGTTCTGATAAAATACTAGATGAAGTACCAATTATTTATGTATGTTAATTATGTGAAGATTTCCATATTTGTAAATTTTGTTATGATCAAAATTAAGAGTAAGTTCATTTGCATTAATTAAAAGAAATAGTTCTTCAATGATTATTTTATATTTTTTTTATTAAAATTATGTAATTATATCACACAATCATCTATTTGACTAAGGGGAAAAGAAAGAAATATCATTTATTGAATTATCTTAGCTTCTTAATTCTAATTTCTATTAAAAAAACATTTTCACTCTTCTAAAGTTCAAACTTTGTAAATTTTATTTTGGCACACTCTTTGTAGAACGTGCTGTAGATACTCTTGTTTTTTAATAACTTTTCGAAAGTTTTTCATATTATATTTGATTTGATAATGAGACTGTGATTATAGAAGGTATTTGAATAGGTTATTTTGGACTTAATAATGTATACTTTTATTCATTATAGACTTTTCTTGGTTAGATACCCATTTTCTTTTATCTTTATTATATATATAGTTTTGCTTTTATGATAATATCTGAATCCAATTTTGAAGGAGGCTTAAAATTTGGAAATAATTTATCATATTGGGATTTCATAAATATTTAAATATTAATTTTTCAATATACTGACTCTCATCTTATCATTATTTTATTTTAGTGTGTTATTTTGAAAACCATTTTTAGATAATGTAAGTGTTTTATTGAAATTAATTATATATTAAATCAATTAATCGATGGAGAATATTTAAGATTTAAAAGGCTTGATGTATACTTATATATTTATTATGAAGAGGTCACAATTTTAATGCTGGAAATTTTAGTAAATATATGATAAACAATGATATTTCAGAAGTTGATTAATTAATTAAGGATTGTCAATTAGAAAATTCAGGTCAAAGATTCAATATATGGAGACTATTTTTAAGGTAATTAATGATTGAAATTTAGAATATATTCAAAAGAAGATTCATTTGCTTAAAAAATAGAAAAGCTTACCAAACTTAGAGATAATTATAAAGAATTAGAAAATAGACATGTGAAAACTTAGAATACATAATCCCAAAATAAAACTGAGGATTCAACTAAAAAGGGACCATTAGGAGGTCCTCTTGGAGGTCCTTTAGGAAGTGGCAAATAAAAATAATAGTCCTCTAATGTAATTGATAATGTAGAATTAAGAAATGAAATCAAAAAAGATGTTGAAAGAACTTATCAAGAATTTGAATTCTTCTCTTCAAAAAAAATATAATAAATACTTACAACAATATTATTCATTTGGTGTAAAGAAAACAGTGAGATATCATATCGACAAGGAATGAATGAGATTGCTGCTTCTTTAATATATATATATACTAAGGAAGCATTATACAGAGAAGAAGTCGAAAAATATGAAGAAGTAAATAATTTGAAAAATTAATAGGCAACTGAAGAAGAAATAACTATTCTTTTGTAATTTAACTCTTGGGAATATGCTGAACCTGATATTTATGCATTATTTACTGCCTTAATGAATGATGCATAACATATGGAAATGTTTAGACCTAATTACACAGATTAACAAAAAATTAAGCTGTAAAGTAAGAAACCAAGTGCAATTTTAACAAGAGTTGCAAAATTATAAGACATTCTATTAAAATAAGTTGATTTACAATTATTTAGACATCTAAAACTTCTTCAAGTTGAATTCTAAATCTTTTTATTAAAATGGATAAGGTATATAATAATTCTTTATTTTTTAGATGTATGTTTACAAGAGAATTATCATTAATAGAATCATTTCATGCTTGGGATGCAATATTTTAGGATTTCTTTATACAATAATGTGATACTTTATTCTTTGTAGATTGTATAGCTATTGCTATGATAATATACTTAAAAAATCAATGTAATTTATTATGAATTAAACATTTTAGTAATGGAAAATGAAGAATCAAGTCAATGTTATTAAAGATTCTTAAAATTCCCAAAAATATCTAATCTCTCTAATTTATTAGATACAGCAACTTAAATAAGAAATATATTGATTTCTTAAAAGTCTTCAAATAATTTAGATGATAATGTTGAGGCAACGGAGAAAATAGAAAAATTAGTCAGTCCTGCTTTTTTTGTCTCTGATAAAATAGATACAGATTCTAAAGCCTAATAAGACAAAATTAAAGGTCGTGAATAACCTTAACAATCTTAAATAAAGCAACAACCTGTTTCATAGTAAGGAACTCAAAATGAAGAAGAACAATCTTAATCCCCTTAATCATAAATTAATGAAAAGCAATAAGTGAAACAATAGGAGTAATAATCAGTATTTTTTGATGATAAAATTATGTAAACAAATACAAAGGCTTAAAAGTCATAATTTATTGTAGAAGAGAATGTTTAATAAAAAGAATAAGTCTAGGAAAGTGAAGAAAAATAAAAACCAATAAAACTATCAATAAAGGCAGTTTAAGACATTTGCACAACTATAGATGAGGCTTTTAATGTGATTAAAAAAAGTAATGAAAGGTATTTTGATGTTTTTAATAAATTAGTTAAAATCATTAAGGATTGATAATTAGTTTGGCTGAAGTTAAATCATATTTGACTAAATAAATAAATGAGGTTGAAGTAAAATAAGGGAATTAATAAGATGATGGTTAAAGAAATAAAAATGGTGGATTTGTAATAAAGAAATAACTCACAGGGTAATAATATCCTCAAGAAGATAATGGGATTAAGAGTAAGATGGCAGGTTTTTTTAAAAAGTGGTGAAGAATTATTTATAAAATTATTAAGTTTTTTATGTATTATTGTTAATTTTAGATTATTATTATATTTATATAATTTGTTATATCAAAAGAAAAGAGAATACTAAATAATCGAATCTATAATAAATTTAAATCATTTTTTTAGTTAAGTCCTCATTTTAATTAAATCACTCTAAAGTTCCTCTTAATTTATACACTAAGTAAATTCTCCTATTTATTATACAATTAGAAACCATTTTTTTTTAGCAATTCTTCTAAGAATGTATTTTTTTTCAACCAAGGCTCATATATTGATTAAATACTAGTTTCTTCTAAAAATGTTTTTTTTATTAAAGAATGTATATATTCTGGATCTTAATCTGATTAATCTGCTTAATCTTAAATTATTAATGATTTTGAATGCTGTAATTACTTTTTCTTTTTATCTTTCTCTATCCTACACCAAGGACATTTATATCTGAAGCTTTTATGTTATAATTAAGATTCAATATCTGATACTTCGCAATCGATATGAGTCTAATAAAATCTTGATAATTATTATACCCATTTCCCACAACGTTGGTTATCACATTAAACCCATTTTTTGCCATCAAGGAAATTTTATTCATCATCTTTATACACTTGAGCACAAAAGTAACAACACTTTCTTCTCTTGTAAAGTTCATAGCAAGTACCGCATAATAGGATTGTTGAATCCGAAAATTTGGCTACTTTTAACTCAAAAGAACTGGGACAGTATTAATTGAAGCATTATCTAACAGGCGGATACTCGCCACTTGTTGACATTATTTCAATTTTTTGTTATAATATTTATTATTTACTACTTTAAATTATATTATTTATCATAGAAAAATATATTGATATCAATATGAAGAAAACTTTAGATATTAAAATATGAAAAAAGATTATTAAATTTAATAGTTCTCAATAATCTCTTTTCTTTTCTATTGAAGTAATTAACAATTTGTTTAAATAAAGAAGGTCAATTCATAATCTCAACTTTTTAATTATTATTATTAAAAATTGAAAAAATACACAGGCCAAAGCTAATGCATTAAGTGCAATAATGACAATGAATTTGACAGATTAAGTATCAAGTTCTGATAGAGTATTTCTATAATAAAGAATCATATTATATACTTGTCTGAATCTGATAACTTTTCTATAGTAATGAACTTTTTAATCAATTCTTTTGCATAAAAGTATCCATTTGAGCAAAATACTATTCCAATTGATAAAGCTAAAGCCTAATTAATAATAATTTATACTAGGGTTAAGATAATAAAGGCTTAAGTAACTGCAATATTACTCCATTCTAATGATTATTACATTTTAGCTCTTGTTAAAAAATAAATTTCAGGTTCTCCTTCACTCATACTCACCAACATCTGAAAATCTCTATTTATTCTTTATTGCAAATTACATTTTAAAATATTCAATTGTTCTTACAATGGCTACAAATAGAAATATACAAAAAGCTACTGCCTAAGAATTCTAGGTCAGATATTTACTTCTAAATATGGAATCTGTGATGCATAAATTTCTCTTGTTCTAAAAAATGCTATTCTACTTATGTCTAAGGACATTGATCCCAATTGAAATTTTAAACTAAATTCATATAATAATTATTGTACTCAACACTTATACCAAATGCAATTATTGAAGCAAGAAACCCAACTACAGAAACAATAGGCAATAAAAAACTCATTTAATAATTATTATGTTTTAAATCTTTTTTCTATAATCATTCTTAAGTTTTATTCAACACTATTTTAGGCAGAATTATTGGAGGAACTTCTGAATAAATAAATATAAATAAATATACTTATTGAAGTAGGCATATATACATCTTGGGATAAGGCTTTGTCAGAGGAAAACATTTTCTTTGTAATAGAACCTAGAGTACTTTTTTATTTATTATCAGATTCAGTAGCTAGTAATTTATTTATAGATTTTAATGGAGGTAATTTAATTTATGTTTGATTATTTTTAGAAATGCTATTTGTTCTTTAGGAATGAAATTATTAATTTTATTAGGATTTAGTGATTGCTAATTATTACTTTTTGGCATAATAATATTTAAAAGATTATAAGTTATCTGGATCATTAATAATATTTCTTGAAATATTTTATGAAACAATATTATCTTTGATATATATTTATTTAGCTTACCATGTTTCTAATATTAATTTTAAATTGATCTATTCTGTGGAACGACTCTTCTTGTTTTTACTTTTATTTGGTAAAGTTTCATTTATTGATACAAGTTATGACGGTTCATCATATTGAATATTTGAAATCAATTTAGGATTTTAAGATAAATATATTTTCTAGTTTTTTTTAAACACATCTATGATTGTTAATAACTCAGTTATATCTTATTTATGTTTTTTTGGACTTCTAAAAGTAGATGAAACATTTATCATTTAATTTATTATAAATAAATCTTAAATGAAAAAAGTGATAACGCTTGTATTCAATATTTCTATTAATAGGATGGAGCAAAATTGTCAATTGATGATTTGAAAGACATTTTATAAGGAAATTTAGATGTAGTAGTAGAAATCTAAGATGAAGTTAAAAACGTATCTGTTATAACAATTAATTAGCATATACTTCAATCCAGAAATACAGTAGATATGATTGTATAAAAGAAAATACCAATCTATGGGATTAGCACAGGATTTGGTAAATTCAAAGAAGTAATCATAATATTTTATAATCAGATTTATATTCCCCATTAAGAAATGGTAGAATTATAGAAGAACTTAATTATATCTCATGCTTCATGTGTAGGTGAACCATTAAATCCAAATATTGTTTTGGTAATGATGATTTTGAGATTGAATTGTCTCATCAGAGGGTTTTCTGGTGTACGAATGTCTCTTATAGAATCACTACAATAAGCAATAAATAAGAAATTGATTCCTAAAGTTCCATGTTAAGGTTCAGTAGGAGCATCAGGAGATCTAGCACCTTTATCACATCTAGCATTAGGACTAATGGGAATTGGTGAAATTTGGAATGATGGATAATATATAGCTGCAGAATAGGCATTAAAAATACATAATTTTGAACCTCTAGAATTTATGGAGAAAGAAGGATTAGCAATGAATAATGGAACTTAAATGATGGCTGCAATAAATTTAGAAACTTTAATGAGAGCATAATATGTTATGAATGCTGCTGATCTAGCCTTAGGATTAACAAGTTATGCTTTATAAAGTATTATTTATCTATTATCCATTTAGCCAATTATCATTTCTTAAAAAATTACTCTAAGAGTGATAATAAATCAAAAAATATTGTATATAATTTAATTGGAGAAACTTGGCAAGATTAAATTAAAACTAATCCTAAAAGTATATAGACTGCATTTACTATACATTAAATTATTAGATAATCATTTGAAGAAAATTTAAGGATTGTAGAGAGAGAGATTAATTCAACAAGTGATAATCCAATTATTGATAATGAACGTTAATCAGCAAGATCAGGTGGTAATTTTCATGGAGAATATATGGGAATGTTGGCTGATAATATGTGTATAGCTTTATAAAGACTTTGTATATTTAGTGAAGTAATATATTGTATTTATTATTAATTTAGAGAAGATAAGAAAGATTGGTTAATTCTGAAATTGGTGATTGTGGATTACCTATGTTTTTAACGTCAAAAGGAGGATTATTAAATGGATATATGATACCTCAATATACTAGTGCTGCTTTAGTTTCTGAGAATAAAGTACTCAGTCATCCAAGTTGTATTGATACAGTTCCAACATCTGCAAATATAGAAGATCATGTGTCTATGGGAGCATATAGTGCTAGAAAAGGATTATAAATTGTTTAAAATGCAGAATATATAATTGCTATTGAATTGATGTGTGCAGCTTAAGGATTAGAATTTGCAAAAATTGAATTACCTCCAAAGATTTAAGGTTGTCTCAAATTCATTAGAAATCTTATTCCGGATGTAAAAACTCAAGTAAATTATAATAAATATTTTAGGATATTTTTATGAATTAATACATCGAATTAATGGCTAAGAATCTAAGAGAAGGTCAAATTAATAATTTAATGGAAGAATTATAATTATTATGAAAATACATTTTTTATTATAATCATCCTAAAAACCTTCTTCTTGTTATGACCAATTCTTAAATATTTAAGTAATCAAAGAATTATTAAGAATCAATATCATAAAGTCTTAATATGATAATTAATATTAGAACTATAATCTATTAAATGTATTACAAAAATAATAAAGTATATTAATTATTAAGTAACAATATTTGAGAAATCTTTACAAAAATTATTCTAAAAACAGTATCTTTTCTTTTTTTTAACATATTAAATGATTAATAATATATAAACTCTAAATAAATGGATCTAAATGGGAAAGAGATTTTAATTTTAATTTATAATAAATTACTTATAATGGACGATACACATGAAGAAGAAAATAATAATGCTTATTTGTACATAGGATTATGGCAAAAGATCACTGTAACTATAAGGATAGTGGTAGAATATATTTACTCAGATATCAAAAAGAAACCACGATCATTTAAGATTGGGTTATTTACAATATACTTAGTGGTTATGTTTTTAGCATTGATATAGAGTGCCTTTTCTCTCAGTCCTCTTATATTCATATAATTAGCTGAAACTACTGCTGGTGATACTGATTTAGTATTTACTCCAATGCCAACTGAGAATAAGACAAAATCAAATACTGACATTGGACCATAGAATTCGAACTTTTAATCATCATAGAATTTAGTGAATGGATTTAGTTTAGTGAATTAGACTGAAATAGTTAAAATTACAAAGGGAATTGGGGAAATATTTGATTCAACACCAAGATGGTTGATGATAGGAAATTTGGAAAACCCAAAAGAAAATATAACTAAAATAAGTGATAAAATTAGATCATTCTTTTTATTAATTGATAGTGAAAAGGAAATTAGTATAGGATTGGGAAGAAGATTAGATACAAATATAATAAATAATAATGAAGTACTTATAACATCTAGTGGATTAAGAGGATTAAATGCTACTATAGGAGATCTTTTAAATTTGAATATTGATATCATCTAATTTTTATCAACATATGTTATTACTGAAAATAATAATAATGATCCAACAAGTTTTATAATGGCAGCCTTTGATACATATTTAAATGGACCATTAGAATTAATTTATGGAAAAAATTTCACAAAAAAAGAATATACTGGTTATGAATTAAAGGAATTATCTACTGAATTAATGTTATTGACAGATATTTTAGATAACAATCCTGATATGAAAGAATCAGTAAAAGAAAGTTTTTAAAATTAAATAAATTAATCTGGTATATCAGGTGATTAAAAAGATATTGCAAATCTAGCCTTTGATATATTATTTTCTAGAGAATTAGGATATTTTTCTAGACTTTTATCTAGTTTTATTTAATAATTAGGAGATAATGATGTTATTTCTATTTATATGGTTGAAGAGATAATGGCTGATATAATTGCTGATTCATTAGATTTTGATATTGAACTGAAAGTTAAGGAAGGTATAAAATCACCCAAAGGAAAATGGGCAGATGGTTTAGGTAACATTGTAGTTATGGACTATAGAAATGCAACTATAATTTTAAGAGAAGCATTCTTAATAACATTAAATAATACAATAGAAGATTATAAATAAAATAGTCCAACAAATAGTATTTAAGAAATTGTTGCTTATAATATACCTGCATAAGATCTTTTTGATTATATTAGAAATTACACTGATTAAATTAAATTAGAGGAGTATACTTTAACTAGTAATTTGGTAGTTAAAGATAGAGTTACCAAATATACTAATTAAGATAATATAGATAATTTTGTTTTAGAAGTCTCAAATTCATTTTTTAATTATGTTGGATATGATTATCCTATAAAGATTACAGTTCCATTAGCAACTGCAATTAAATAATATTTACTTTTAGGAAATTTTGTAGATAATTTAGTAGTTTCAGCAACATTTCTATTATTGATGTTATCAATTTTATTAATTTATTCATTGATGATTGGAGATGTAGAAGAAAAAACTTATGAATTTGGTATGTTAAGAGCTTTAGGATTTTAAAAATGGTGGTTAATAATTTTGTTATTATTATAAGCATTCACTTTTGCTATACCTGGTTTAGTTTTGGGATTAATAACATGTTATATTCTAAATTCTTTAATTTCTATGTTTATTTTTGATTCAGCTGTTTTAATGTCATCATATGACATAGCAACATCAGCTATAGGTCTATCATTTGGTTTAGGTCTATTTATTCCATTGGCAAGTAACATCCTTCCTATTTTAAGAGCTTTATCAAAAACACTTAGAGATTCTCTTGATTTATATCATAGAACAATAAATGATATATTAGTTAATGTGATTAAACTAGAGAAAATGGGAATTTCAATTGATTAATTTTTTTCAGCAGCCTTATTGGTTATAATGGGATTTGTAAGCTATTATTTAATTCCAATGGCATTTATATTTAGTAATATTTAATTAGCTCTTGCAGTCATAAATATTATATTAATAGTTATGATAATTGGATTTACATTGTTAGCTAATTTATTAGAAGAACCACTTGAAAAAGGTATATTGAAATTAATATTATGCATATTTAAAAAGGATAGAAATTTAGAGAAAATAATTTTTAAGAATTTAGAAGCTCATTATAGTAGAAATTGGAAAACAACATTAATGTATACAATAGCATTAGCATTTCTAATATTTGCAGGTGCAGGATTTGCATTGTAGACTAGTGTTATTACTGATGTATTATAATCCTTTTTAGGTGCTGATATTAGTATCTTAGCTATGTAATCAGATAAAAGAGGATTGGATGAATACAATTTAAGATTGTTTTTAAATAAAACAATAAAACAAGATCCTTCTTTTCTTTAAGATTACTCCTTTACATCTTTAATGTTATCTCAAATACCGGAAATGCCATCAAGTCACTTTATTTCTACTTTGGCAAAGTTTCCATTTAAGAAGATCTTTTTGGGAGCAGTAGAATAAAATTATTTAAGTGCATGTTTAGATGCTTTTTATATTCCTAATGATTATGATTCAAAAGTAAATTATACATTATTGACTGATGGAGTAAAAGATGGTGTTTCTGGTATTTATGATAGATCAGATGTTCAAGATAGAGAGGCATTTTATGATCCATTGACTCTAGTAGGATCATAAGGGATAAGATAACAATGGTACAAAGATTTGAGTTATAAAAAACCAAATATATAGTATTTATTTAATCAAAATATTATAGTACAACAATAGATAGGGAAATTAACATTGTAGTTCCTCAAGGTTACATTTATGAAGCTGGTATTAATGTTGATACTCCATCCATTTTATATGTAGATAGAAGATTATACAGAACTAATGTTAGACATATGGCTACTAAAGTTCCTGGTTATTTATTTTCTAGTTATAGATCAATGGTTGGAAATGGATTAATTAGTATGGAAGATGCTCTATATATAATTAATGATTATTTTAAGTAAATATTTTATTAATAATTTTATTAGTGGTGATATTAGACAAGGAAACCTTGAGAATGAAAGAGCCAATTTATATTTTTAGTCATTACCAAAAAATTTATCATATGGAATACCAAAGGATAATTTACAAATTAGATTTGCTAGATAAACTAGTGAATAGGAGAGAGTTGATTTTAGTAATGCACTCAGAAATTATTTCTTGAATGAATAGACTCTTTTATTTGATGTTATTACTTTAAAGAAAGAAGCTGAAGATACATTTTATTTCATTACTATTTTTTATGTGTTAGTTGCCATTGTAGCCATGACATTATCATTTTTCCTTATTTTAGTTTCTTTTGTTAGTAATGTAAAAGATAACTCTTGGGAATTTGGTGTATTAAGAGCTGTTGGATTAAATAAAGTAATTTAATATATTAAAATCTAGAATTAAATCACTAGAGTATACATATATGAAGCAGTTTCTTTGATTACAGCATCAGGATTGATTGGTACAATTGTTGGTTTAGTTGTTGCAATTACATTAACTTTATAAATTCTTATGTTCACAGAATTTTCTTTTAAATTCATATTCCCAACCGAAATATTTTTGATAACATTTTTAGGAGGATTTATTACAGCTACAGGGGCTAGTTATTTAGCAGTTTTAGAAATTAGAGATAAGAGCATATCAACAATACTTAAAGGGCTATATTGATAATTATAATTTAAATTATTAATCATCATGTTTCAATTAATATAAATTATATTATAATCATGGGAGGATGTCCAACTAAATGCGAAGTTAAATGTGGGAATGGTTTCAGATATGAAGGAAGTAATCTTGAATTAAACTTTGAATAACAACCATAAATTATAAGAAGTAAAGACAGAAATCGATCAGTTTCAAGTTCTCGTTAAGGAGAATCAGCAACTTTACCAGCTACTAATTTTAGACGAGAATTAGAATATACAGATAACATTTTGTAAACATAATCAGATCCAAAAAATGAATTAATTTCTAGTAATATTGAAATGGAGTTACTTCCAGTTTTTGTAATTACAAAATAAATTAATGAATCATCTGTTTCATATAGATAAAATAAATTTATGCAAGATTTAGAAATAGAAGTAAAAGCTAGAATTCAAGAAATGTATTTATAATAATAATACAAATTAGAAAACAACAAGAATAGGATGAAATATAAAGATTAATCATTAAATAAATTGTTAAGTAACAATTATAATTCGAAAAATAGAAATCAGAATTAATAACTAACTCTTAAACTAATTAATAATAAGAAAATTCAATATAGTTTAATTAAAAATAATAATTATCACCAAATAAAAATACTTCTAAAGAATCTAAAGATTCTTAATTTGCATCATTCTAATCTAGCTCATTATAGTTATCTTCTGAAAAGTATTCCAATCTACAATCATCTATTAATAAAACAGATCCACTTAAATATTCCACAAAAAATCCACATCAAATTAAAGCATATGAAAAATTAATAAGTAATTATTATTTAGAAGATACCAGTAATTATAGTAAACATAAAGGGATTCTAAAATAACATAATTAGCTTCCATTTTCACACACATCTATGAGTTTACCTAATAAAAGAATGGCTAAAACTAAACTATTTAAAAAGAAAAGAGTTCATTTTTCTTAAGACACAAATTTTAATTTTGAAAAAAAAGATGATAAATCCAAAGGTACTAAAACATGGTGGAAATCTTTATTTTGATCCTTTATGATATATAATATAAAATGATTAGAATTCAAATAAGAGATTTTTTATATAAAAATGATTAAAGGTTTTTAAAAATAAATTAATTTATTAAACTTAAGTCCAATTAAGTAAACTTATAATAGAAGTCATATTTCCAAATTTACGAATAATTAATAGATTATATATATAAATATCAATCTTTTGCAGCTCTGTAAATTTTATTACATGCATCTTCCAACAAACCTAATAAATTTTCTTAACTTTCTTCTCTTAATTTCTTTTCTTCTTCTATTTCACTCTTTACTCTTGAAACCAAATCTTTTAACATCTCAAATATTGCTGATTCAGATTCCTCTCTAATTTATTTTTATTTGATATAAATACCTCAATTTCTTTTAATTTCCTAATCCTTCATTTAATCTCTTAATTTCATCTCCTGCTCTTCTTAAAGTACCATTATCACTATCTTCTCTATCTTACCCTTCTGTCTTCACTAAATCATATAGTTTTGGTAAATCATTCTCTAAAGAAGTAGTAATATTTTCAATTTATTCCTATCTAATTTTACTTTCTGTCTAAACATCAGATTTTAAATAGACAATCTAAGAATATTAAAGATTATTACTTTTTCATCCAAATACCCTTACAATTTAAGATTACCATCCTTTCTAATTGAAATTTCTTATTCCAATTTAGTCGTTATACGACTTTCAAAAGCAGCAATTTCTCTCACTTTTTATTCAAACTGAGTTTCAAATGCATTGTTTTCTTCCTCAATTTATTTTTATAATCTCACAATTTCATCTTTTAGAGAATGCTAAAATGAGATTAAAATTTATACAAGTTTTCTGTTATACGATGTGATTGTATCTTAGATTCTCTCCTCTACACCTGAAACACGCCCACAAACAACATCTATGCGATGAGCCTTAGAAGTATCGTGATGTAATTAGATTGAACTGAGTTTTTCAGAGATTTTAGCAAATCGTTCGTTGAATGGTGTATTTGGATTCATTTTATTTATTTTATTAACAAATTTTATTTGTATTATTATGAATAAATAACAGTGTAATTACCATTATAGTTTTAAATTTATCATAGTAGGTAATTCTGGTGTTGGGAAAAGTTGTTTACTCCAATAATTTATTGAAGGTTAATTTAAGAATAATATTGATTCAACTGTTGGGATTGGATTTGGATAAAAAGACATAATTTATAAAGATAATGTTATCAGGATTAATATTTGGGATACTGTAAACTTCTTAATATTATTTAGGCAGGTTAAGAATCATTTAGATCTATTACAAGAGCATATTATAGAGGGTAAAAAGAAAATAAATTTAATATTTAGATCAATTGCATGTTTATTAGTTTATGATGTGACAAAGAAAAAAACATTCCATCATCTTATTAATTGGTTAAATGAGGTAAAGTAAGATTCATCAGCTGAGATAATGATTGTTGGCAATAAAATTGATTAGTGGGGAAGAGAAGTTTCCCAAGATGAAGGATAATAATTAGCTTAATAAACAGGTTGTCTATATTTAGAAACATCAGCAAGAACAGGAGAAAATGTTACAATTGCATTTGAAACCTTAGTATAAAGAATATATTCCAAAATAAAAAATAAGGAGATAGATTTAAATGATCCATAAAATGGAATTAAATTGGGTTCCATGACTGAAAGATAACCAGTCATTAATCAAACTATTGGAAATTAGAATTCATCATGTTGTTGATGAATTTTTTATGTTTATTTTTACAAATGATTTATTTTAAGAATTTCTCCAAAATATAGAACAATGGAGCAGTTTTAAAATAAAAAATCATTATTTATTATTTTTTAAATATACTAATAGCTTATGTAGTTAATTTTTATTATTCTTCTGAAAATTGAATATCTTCAATAGATAAATTTTTATTCATTCTTTATATTACTCCTTCAATAATTGATTATTATTTTAAAATGATCAAGAAAATGTATAAAAATAATTAAGAAGTAGCTTACTGGATTCATCAAGATTGGTTTTTGTAGTTCTTCTTATGCAATTAAATTAATTAAGTTGAAGTAATTTAAATGGATATAGATGTACATTTTCTATCCTTTCTATTTTTATAAAGCCAATTTCAATTTATTATAAATCACATTCTTCTCTAATATTATTTAGAAATACTTTGTATATTCATTAAAATACTTTCATTGATAATTATATTATAACACCTGAAAAAATGTACTTAAAAAAAAACATTTAACTAAGAAGTTTGTTTGAAATCCTAAATATTATCCTGTTTTAACTTGAATTTATTCTCTGAATATTATAAAACTAGAGATAGTTATTATTTATAATTTATAATTTACAAGTCTTAATAGAGATTAAATCATATTACAAACATTTTAATTAATAAAAATAAAACATTTAAAAAAACAAAATAATAAAAACATTATGATTTTATAATAATTATAAATGATTTGATACTAAATCAATCATTTTCTAAGCAACGAAAATCGAGTTTCATCGTATTTACAATTAAATCAAAGTTTCTAAATAATCAAATAATTTTAAGTACTTTGCTATATTACTTGAAGAATGTGACATTTAATGATCAAATTTTTATTCATATAATTTCAGAATTGTTTCTTTGACTTTTTAGATTTATTAAATCAAAATTTTCTCTTCACCTTAATTAATTTAATTAGACTTTGCCTATACTTTAGTTGATGTCTAATTCATTTTAACTTATCTAGTTTTTTCTAATAATGAACTTTATTTCATTTTTTATTATGATGGTGTTTAGGGGACTTAAATTATTAGATATCCTTACCATCTGCAACTACTTCTTAGGACATTTTCATATTAATTTATTTAGATTAAACAGCTTTTTTTTATGCAATTTGATTAGGTGTAGGTTGAGGTTGAACCTTAGATGTTTATGGTCTAATAGCAGTATTATTCTTCTTTTAGATAACACCTTGATTTTATTGAGATATAGTTTATTATAATGGATTAGAATACAAATTAGCATCTTTAGAATATACTACTGATTTTTTCTTTTCATTATTAACTTATAATGATAAAAATTTAAGATACCTTAATCCTTAAGAGTTGACTTGGTAGTACTAGGTACTTTGGTTGATGCTTTATTTTAAATGGTTGGTTGGACTGAAGAGACCTATTCTAAAAACTGTTATTATTCATCTTCTTCTAAGATTAAATGAGGATATGTGCCAGGTTTAGTTTAAGGACTTTCATGTTCAGGAGATTCCTCTAATATTAGAAAATTAATTACGTATGATGCTTCCTGCAATTGTACCTTGATTGAGAGAAACAGAATGGGTTTTTTATTGTTTCCATGAATGTATTAAATTGTCAACATTTTGATTTTACTGTCTGAGATTCAGGACTTAATTATGATATCATTATGAATATACATTTTTCGACAGATTAAGATTATTTTTCACTATTTCTGCTACTCTTGACTTCAGTGACATTGATTCCATTTGTTTACTATCTGTCTGAGGATATATTACGAGTTCTTTATGATGTTTAGGCTAGCTTTTCCTTAATTTGTTCTAATTCTTCAAATTTTGCTATATATCGATTATTTATCTGAGCAGACATTTTAATTTTAATTAATTAGAGTTATAAGTGTTATTATAAACAAATGAAAAATATCACTTATGGAAAATATTCTTTACTTTATCAAAAACCCCATCATCTGTCTAATCTTGAAATTATGCTTTTTCCAACTATTTAATAATAAATAAAAAATAAAATACTTTAGCCAATTCTTGAAATATCTCTTTTTATTTATCATTTAATTTTGTGGGTATTTGTATTTTGAAATTGATAACCTAATCACCTTTCTAATTTTAATTTGGTGCCAATTTGTTAATTCCCTTAAATATTTTTAATAGAAAATACTAAGCCATTCAATCTCATTTTTTCTCCATCCTAACATCCAGGTTTCACAGAAACCTATTTATCTCCATTCATAGTCTTAATCTTTATAGTATCACCTAAAACTGCTTAAGCAATAGAAATATAAGCATTAGTAATCAAATCATATCCATCTCTTTTATAGTAAGAATCAGGTTTGACTTAAATTTTAACAATAAGATCTCCTGATTTTCCTCCATTCTCCCCTGCATTTCCTTTACCTGTCACTCTTAAATTTTAACCATCTGCTATTCCCTTTGGTATATTGATAATTTCATTTGTAGACTATTTCTATATACCAATTCCTCTACATGAAGTACCTAAACTAATTAATAGATTAAATACATGGATTTTTAATTGATATTCCTGTTCCTCTGCATTTAGTACATGCCATTTATATTGTCATAGCTCCTTATCTATAATTGATAGATCCTTTTCCTCCACAATTAGTACATCTTCCTGGAGCAGTACCAGGTTTACATTTAGAACCATTACATGTAGTACATATTCCTACTTTCTCAAATTAAATTGTCTATTACGATCCTTGAACACTATCCATAAAAGAAATTTCCATTTGAACATAAATATCAGCTCCTTTAATAGTTCTTTCAGTTTCTCCTCCCATATTAAAAAAAGATGCAAAATCACCAAAAATGGATTCATCAAATTCGTATTCTTGTCCTCTACCTCCTCTTGCTCCTTATCTAAAGAAACTACTATATGCAGCAAAAGGATCCTATGCTCCAGCCTAATCCTGTTCATCTCCTGTCATTCCTACTTAATCATAGACTCTTCTTTTATTATCATCTGATAGTGTTTCATATGCACTATAATTGTAGAAGATATTTGTTACTTATTTATTTCAGCAAATTTCTCTTTGGCATCCTTAGATGGATTTGCATCTGGGTGATACTTCTTGGCTAATCCATAATAAGCTTTTTTAATATCATTCTATGAGGCATTCTTAGGTACTCCCAATAATTCTAATTGGTTTAAATATAAAATTACCATACAAATCTCTCTTAGATGAGAAAGAGAAAAATGGAGTGAATACAAATCTCCTAAAAATATTTTTAGTAAAAATTTGCATTGTTAACCGGAAATAAATTATTATTAAAATCACTAAGTAATCATTTTCATAAATTCATTCAATTATTCATGTTTATTAAATACCAATTCTATTGATTAATGTTTCGAAATTACAAAAATCAATGATTATTAACATTATTTCACTTCCTTTATTTATCTCAAACATAAAGCTGATTCTTTTTATCCCAAATCATGAATCATTTTGTTAGAATTATAGAATTCCAAACATTTCATCTTTTAATTACATTTAACAAACTTGCTTGAAAATGCTGAACATCCATTACTTATTGATTATTATCGAAATGTTCTTTTTAGTACTTTGAATATTGATATCTTTTCTCCTTTCAATTATTAAGGAGGGGATTTCTCCATTTGAAAATCTGGGAATCTTCTAGCAGAGGACTAATATTCAAATCATATTATACATGTAAACTCAATGATTATTCTATAGATATATGATGATTATTCGATTGAGGTGATAACAATGGATTTTTTTAAGATGTTTAAGAAGATAAACTAGTTTATTGTTTCAAAGCTAATTTAGTCTTAGAACATAATGGATCAGATGGACGATGTCCCAAAAAACTATAAGTAGATAGACTTCTGTCTGTTGGTTCATTCATAAATAGTTATTTTTTGGATCTAAGTACTGAATATTTATGAGTTGTTCTCTCTTGAGAAATATCTATTTATATTGTTCCTATCATACTCATATCTCTAGAATCAGAAGGAGGAATATTCTCTTTTTTGGTTTTTAAAATAGATTCATTTAATTCTATTAAATATCTTGTTTACGTTTAATCTAATTAGATAAATCAATATACTTTCTTAATCTTCTAATTACTTTAATTTCTGTCTATAATTTTCAATATTTTAATTATAAAGAATTTATTACTACTGATACTAATTTCTATTTTCTTCTATTTGTTACTCTAGATTATCATTAACTAAATTTGAATCGAGAATTAAAATTGGTAATTTTTGAGATTAACTTGAGAATATTTTATAATAGTAATCTTATTCAATTTAAATTGAATAATGTAATTCTTTGATTTAAGAATGTAACTATTATTACATCTAATTTAGATTTTATTGAATTTATTTGATTTATGTTGGAAATGTGACTTCAAAGAGTGTTTTATTTTAAGATTTTAAGCATTCTATATGATTCATTCTATTAAGTATTTGTTGTAATTTTAAAGCAGTTTAATTCTATTCAAGAACAGGCAGATTAGATTCAAGTCTATTGTATGATGTTTAGATCATTGATTGTTCATACATTATTTAATGTATTTGTCTCTGTATATCTACAAGATGTGCTCTATTCTTAATTTATTATTTTTGTACTTATGCTATTTCAATTTAGATTCTATTTTGAACTTAGATATTCTTTTAGTTAATTCATTTGTAAGAAATTAGGAATATTCTGTAATTTAAACTTAATCCAAATATTCTTAAAATATGGTGCTATTGAATACTCTAAAATTATTATCATTTTCTATTTATTGAATACTTTCAATAAGAGCATTTTAATTTGTTTTAGAATTCAACCCTTTAATAATTTTATCATTAATTAGTAATACTATGTTACAAAACAACTCCAATTATTACTCAAACTTTGCTTAAGATACAATAATATTGTAAAGTTAATCTACGTTGAACCAAGAAGATTATAAACCCTTCATTTATTTTTCAATTTAAAATGATTTTGTCTACAATTCTAAAGTGTTAATAACTGTTAAGATTTCAGTTTATAGTATTTCTTTCTCTTATCGTTAATTGGCCAATTATGTATAGTTATACTTTAATTGACTCAAATTTTTGTTTATTTCAAAGAGTGTTTTAACATTTATACATTGTGATTTATTTTATTATGAATCTATGATCTAATCTAATTCTTCATATTCAATAAGGAGAGTATCCATTTATAATATTCTTCCCTCAACATCATTTTAAATCATTTTCTTTTGTTCTTAAAATTGAATAATCTTTTATTCTGTTTAAAAGATTCTTTCAAGCTATATTAACTTAGATTCTGAATGCTTTAACAGGATTTATTATTATTAAATATTTATCTTCTATTCAATTTATTAGGATAAAGGATTCAAAAAGAAACCAACCTTTTTGGTCCAGTTATTATTATGTAATGCATGCTTTAGTTCTTAAATTGTAATATATTGATGTTGCTTTTATAATTAATCTGTTAATTATTATTATTTGTTCATATAGTCTTTAATTATTTATTAGTTTTTATCATTTAATTCATTAATAGATTAGATGAAGTTATCTTGCTATTGTTTTAGGGCTTGCAATTTATTAACTGAAGTTGAGTCTCTGTTCTTTAATTTCATTAGATTTAAATAATTTTATATACAGTTAATTAAATTAATGGGTACTAAAAGAAAGAGAGTAATAATGTAGGCAGGATCTCTTTTGAATCCAATTTTTAGATATATTTTGAAGATGAATTTTGTTGCCAATCCAGTTGATATTCATGGCACAAGATTACTAAGGTTTTTGGAAAGAATATTCTTTTTTATAGACATTTACAATATTAAACTATGAATCTGAATAAGAAATTACATCAGCCAAATTTTGAATCTACTTATAGAGAATCAGTTGAATGTATTTCAAGTAAATGGGAAATCAAATTTAGTACACAATTTTAATTATTATAAGTAAATGGATGGGAAAGAACATTCTATATGAAATATGCAGATATGTCAACTCTATATCAAACAATAAAGCAATATAATCATTTCATAGAAGGTCAAAGGGCTCTTCAAGGAGAGGATGATGAGCCTGATGATACCTTATTATAATATTGAATAAAATATATTAGAGAATTATTAGTGCGGGGAATTATTATATTTCTTTTAATAATCATGACACGAGTGCTTTAGAACTTATAGAAACCATTGATATAGCAAATGCTTACAAAATACCTAGAGGTGGTCTAAAATCCAAATTGAAACAATTAGCCTCCATCTTACCATGCAATAATTGTATTGTTTTATCATCTCCAGCTTTGATTAATTAGAAGTTACGAGCTGATGCAATTTTGGCTCGCCTAATCATATAGATAATGAAAATTACCCAAAGAAATTCAGCTAATAACAATCCTTTTCTTAATTATAATGGGGTCTTAATGTAATTAATTCTAATTTTATAATAATTCAAATTAATTACCTTCCCATTACTTTGTATCTAGATTTAAGAATACAGTATCAAAATATCTTGGCTCATTTGCCATAATGTTAGTTTCATATTCAATTTTCATCAATTTTCTTCTCTTTTAACCTATCCAATCAGGAAATTATAATTAAGTAGATTCTGGATATCCATCGTCATAGACAACCATTGATGTTCCCCAAATATTTCTTTCTACACATCCTAAATATGAATCATTATATTTTTAGTATTTCTCACATTTATTATCAAATATTTATATTTCCGCATGTGATTCTAATTGTATTCCATATAAATATTATTATTAATCACTTTATTTTTTTATTATATAGATATGTGGATATTCTGATTCTTCTGTTTAATCTGGGATGTCTGCATTTCGTAATACTTAAAATTGAGTATATTCATTAATAGGCTTGAAAACTGCAGCTCTCTCCTTCTCGTATTATTTATATAATGGATAAAGAAAAGTTGTATTTATTTTTAAGGAGAAATTCTTATTATTAACTCTAATGATATTAGGTTTTTCAATTGATAATTGTTTTAGATTTTAAGTAACATCATTTAATAATGGATCTGTGCTTTCCTTAAGAATTCCATTGTAAAAATAAAGTATTTATTTTACTAATCTGAGAATAAATCAGATATTTACTTGTACATATACATCTGATATTTGGATTCATAATGGACTGTGACTAATAACAATTTCATAATGATTTCCAATGTAGGTTTTTTAGTTAAGAATTTAAAGGCAATATCTTACGCAATTTCATCATTAAATAAACATCCACATATCAATAGTCCATATAATGATTTTAAATCTTATGATTGAAGTAGTAATTAACATTCAGTTGAATTTTCTCGCATTTTCCAGAATTCAAAATAAAGTAAGAGATCTTACTCCTCTGGTAATCTTATACCATTGGATCCACATACAGGCATCTTAATCTAAATTTATAGATTACTTTAATCAAATCTTGCTTCTCTATGTAATTCTATTTTAACAATTTAATTTATTGGACTAATGGTCTTTCCACAAATACATTATACTCCTTTTTCATTCCTAATTCCTCATTTTCTATATTTTCTTAATGAAAAACATACCTATTACATCATCAAAAACAATATCAATCTCATTGTCTATGTTGTCTTCTTTCAATTCTTTCTATGCCACAAACTAAAACCATTAAAGTATACATACATCTGGAGTGATAGTACATTTCACATAAATTTATACAAAGTTCTCATTAGACAATAAAGGGACTTTGGAATTTGATGGTTTATCCTCAATAACTTAAGACATTTGATTAGCACCAAATAAACTCTTTTAAAATCGTTCTTCTCTTTATTACTATAATAACTTCAGATCTATTTGTTATTTCATAAAATCAAATAATAATAAAAATAAAGACAAATATTTAATCAAATGTCTTCATTCTCTGTGGTGTAAGACCACGCAGCTATAATTTCGCAATCATCCCAAGACATCTCAAATACATTAACTATCTGTATTAAGTTGGAACTGTTTATCTCTTCCTGATGTGGTTGCATTCAACCACTCTGGATTATTTGACATCCATTCATGAGGTTGATGTATATAATACATTAGTACTTCATTCTTATATCGTATATATTCTTGAGGATTTTGAGTTTCTCCTCTTAAAATCATTGCTGTTGCTTTAGATTTTAAATACCATAATAAATAATGTTTAAAAGCTAATTTTCTATTCTTTACTATTTAACTATCCTCTTTCATTTAAATCAAATGATCTCTTAAAACTCTGAAGCCAGTAATTTATTCCAATTATCTGTTATAATATATACTGAATTATTTGCTATTATCAACCAATTCTGATAAGTAAATAATGCAATCTTAGTCATTATTCATTGATTTTATGGCATGTCTTAAAATGTTTCTACAGATATTCTTCTTATAGTCCTTTAAATTCCTATCTTTTTTAGTTTGTTTTTTTATCTTCTTATTGAGTGTTTAGCTGTTTTCCTTTTTATTTATCTCCTGATGATTCACATAAGTTTGATTAACAATGTTTGTTGATCTCTATTCAAAATCAATATCGAACTCTTAGAATGAATCATTTTTAAACAGATTCAATTTCTAATATTAAATTTTGTTATTTTCTTCTAAGTTCAAGCTGCAATTATCGAAGGATTCAAAATCACTTAAGTATTGATGTAACATTTTGATTTGGATATTTTATATTTTTTTAAATATTTCTTTTAA
Source organism: Paramecium biaurelia (assembly GCA_000733385.1). Lineage (NCBI taxonomy): Eukaryota > Ciliophora > Oligohymenophorea > Peniculida > Parameciidae > Paramecium > Paramecium biaurelia. Next base: position 110,076 of record JPFL01000019.1, on the reverse strand, counting down.
TAATCAAATCATCAATTAATAATCTAAACACATTATTCTTTAATAATTATTAACTTTCTTGATGAATTCCGATTCAAGAAATGATCACTTATTTAATCTATATATATATATATTTTATAAAATATATATATATATTTATTATAATAACAGATCCTAGAACATTCACATAAAGTCTTGTCTCATCAAAACATTTTTTAATTTCTCTAAAATTTTAGTCTAATACTATTAATTATCTAAAATTATTATTAACTAATTTTACAAATGAAAAAATATTATTTATTAGATTGATAATTTAGAAATATATTTATATGGGATCTTGTACACTCAAATAGCCTCATATATAATAGAATATTATTGTAGAAAAGCAATTATCTTGTGAAGAATAAAATGAAGAAACCTCAAATATGTGTTAACCACCCTTAATAATAAACAATGAGAATATAAGATTAAATACTGCTTCAGAAGAATGTGATCTCTCCAATAAAATACATCATCTTGAAATTACTAAAATGGAACCCTTAACATTTTAATCTAAAAAGCCAATTACAATGCACAGTAAAGATGGTCTAGAAATTTAGATCAATTTATCTATGTCAGGCTATGGATTGATTTCATTTAATGATGGTAGCCATTATGAAGGTTATTTCCAAAAAGGATTAATTCATGGCTTTGGTAGATTCACAGACCTTGATAATAATATGTATATTGGTGAATGGGTGAAAAATAAAAAACATGGCTATGGGCAAGAAGTAGTTAAAAGTATCTTTATGCTTTATAATAGATCAATATACATATCAAGGATAATTTATTAACAATTTCAAACATGGTAAAGGATATATTCAATATGAAGACGGAACCAGTTATGAGGGTTAATTTGATAATAATAATTTGAATGGTTTTGGTGTATATTAAGGGTTGGATGGCTTGAAGTATGAAGGGTATTGGGTTAATAATTAAATGGAAGGTTAAGGAAAGTTAACACTCTCTAATAAATCAGTCTACGAAGGTTCGTTTAAACAAAATAAAAAACATGGATATGGTGTATATACTTGGACTGATGGAAAACAATATAAAGGGTATTGGAAGGAAAATGCTCAAGATGGAGATGGAGAATTAATAAAATCAGATGGTTAACCTATAAAATATAAGTATCAAAATGGTAAACGAATAGTATCCAATCTAAAAATACTAAGTCCAATCAATTTTGATTGAAATTTAGTCTTAGCAGATCTTAACTTAATTATATTAAAATTATGTACTGGCTATAATTTAATACTATTTATTTTTTCAAAAATACTTCTCAGAGAAAGGCTTTAAAAAATTATACATAATCTCTTTATGTCTGTTTACTATCTCATTTACTTCTACATTTTAGAGATAAATTTTATAGTGTTTATTCTTCATTAAATTTTTATTTTTAAGATTATAAATTACTAATTCTCCATATTTTTAGATAAATATGTGGCGTGAATATTCTAAAAATAAAATAATTAAAAATCTATATTGTTTGCACAAATAATTATTTTAAGTTATCATATTGTTATTGTCATATTTTTCATAGAGGATTTGATGCCATCCAATATCATTATGATTTAAATCATTATCAAATGCAGTACATTATGATATATTATAAATATTCACTCTATATAATCAAAATTTTAATTAATATGGCATCTTAAAGTGAAGAAAAAGATCTTATAGGTTCCATATTAAGTGGTATTTATAATATCCTAATCGAAGATGATTAAATTTAATTAGTGTCAACTCTGTATTAGAGGAGGAAAAAATTATCACTCAAATCAAAAGAATTCATCCCTGAATAATATATAAAATAGAAGTATATTCCCACTTCAAATAACAGCAGCATTTCTATAGGATTAGTATCATAATAGAAATAGCAAATATTTTTTCATACATAAACATCTATAGAATTGTATTCATTTATATATATATAATCCTTATACAGACAACCTTAATTATCTAGTACATAAACATCAGAATAAGAAATCTTTGGAACGGCAGACAGTTTTTAATGTATTAAAATTTCAATTATATCTAATAGCATTTGATTCATTTGGAAAAGCTTAGTTGAAATAAAAAGTCAAAAAGAATCTCACTGTTTAACAATTGGAATATTAACATATATAATTTTAATTTAAAAGTGTTCAAATTTTAGATGGAAAATTGTAACTTAGCTAAAATGATCTTGTAAATATTATTATTAATATTTGTCAGGAATAAATGTGTGGAAATCAATTAATTAATAGAAAATTATAAATTGTTTTAGATAATAATGATAGCAATCAAAAAAAAATCATATTTTGTTAAATAGAAAAAGTTTGTGTAAAAGCATCTTAAGATATGTTTGGTAATTATACAGTCTAAAAAATATTTGATGTTGCAGATTATGAATAAAAATTAAAATTATATACTCTTTTGATTTGTCATATTTTGGAATTGTCAAAAAATTAATATGCTAGTAGAGTTGTTTAGAAAATGATAGAATTTGTCAAGTAACCATATATATATATCTATTCAAAGAGATTCTTATGAATTAATCGAATCATTAATTGAAACACTTTATCCACATATAAATTAACTATTAAATGATGTGAATGGCAATTATGTACTGCTCTCGTGTTTTGAAATTTTAGATAAATCTATATTACTTTTTATTATCCCTTAAATTGAAGAATGTGTAAGTAATTTCATTATTTAAGATTACCATTCTTTTTAAGTAGACTTATGGTTGTAGATTAATTCAAAAAGTCTTAGAACTGTACCCTTCGGAAGTAATCTAAGGAATTCTAGATATATTAATATCTTTCGCTTATTAACTGTGCTATTAGGAATTCGGAAACTATATAATCTAATACCTTTTAAGAAGTGGACCAGAAAAGGAAAAATCTTTAATTTGCCAAATTATAAAGGAAAATTTCGAATAATTAAGTAGTAATAAGTTTGGTAGCAATATTGTTGAAAAGTATATTGATTTGATTGGTCCTTCATAAATTATTAAGAACTTATGTACAAAATCGAATGATTAGTACTTAATTGATTAATGTTAGATTTGTATTTTATAACTTATCCATCCATCCTTTTGGTAACTATGTTATGAAAAAAGTTCTAATAAGTTCAGATCCTTCAGTTCATTTTCTAAAATCATTGATGAAACAGCATCCATATCTTATTTAATAAATTAAAAACTCTTAATTCGGATAAAGAGTTGGTTAAATTTTGGATATTGTATGAATACCTATAACGTAACTTGCTTATGAGTTTTTATTCTGTTCAAAAATATATTAATATAAAATAGATTAAGGATTCATGGTTAACCTTTAATTAGACATATAATTTAGATTCTTAATATACATATATTTATGTGTATTCTAGAAATAGATTATTTTCTCAATTCCATTATTAATATCTTTTTATTTTAATACTGATTATTTTGTTTATTAAAATTCATCCAAAAAATTCCATTTCTTTATATATATATGCTCTATATAATAATATTATTTTCGTTATTAATATTGATCTTAAAGAATGGAACATAAAAATAAATAATCTTTTCAAAATTGCCTCTTATTTGAATTTTTAATTATTACATTTATGACTTTGGATAGACACTTGATAGAACTAAATTTAAATAAAAATACTGAATGCTTATTAATTATGAATTCAACTTTATAAAATATAAGCCTATTAGATTTTAAATATTTAGATTAGTTTTGTAAATTGAGAAGATTAATAGTTCTGTGGTAAACATTTAAAAAATGTTTCTTAACTTTAATGTGTTGCATTATGTTTGGCATAATAATGAATAATTTTAATCTTTTTTTATTTATAATGTTTCTCTAAATATGAAATATTATAAATTTTAGAGTTGTAATTTTGTTCTAATGAAAATAGAATAGCTAATAACAATTTAATAATAATATTAATACATATATAAGTCATTAAAAAAATTTTAAAATAATTTCTCATTATTTATTCCTTAATTTTTTAAGAAGAGTATTAACAAATATTATAATTTTTCTAGTTTATCTGAAATTCAATCTTGGATCGCAAGCAGTAGTGTATTTTTTAGGATTAATATCTTCATCATTTTCTATACATTCTGTCACATCATAAGGTGTACATTCTAAATGTATTCCTGCAGGTGTTTCATTTTATTGTTCCAAAATTGTAAAAAATTGTTAGATTTCATACATAATATCCTCAATTTTTCTAATCTTGTGTCCACTTTTATCCAAATTATTACCATGCATAGGATCCAAAAAGAATGAAATATTTAATTTTTCCTCCTATTTCCAATTAATAATATCATTTAATTTGTCTAACTTATTTTTTCCTAATCTAATAATAGCAAATGCTCTTCCATCTTCATTTTTTGGATTAATTAACTTAAATACATTAATGAATTCTGTCTTATTAATTGTTTATCCAATCTAAATAGATTATAAGAATTACCTTAATTCCAATAGGATTGTAAATACCCTTAATAAAATTTGAATGTGCATGATCATACAATCTTGTCCTATCCCCTATCCAAGGAAAATGAGTGTTAGATAAATAAAACTACTTATCTTAATTTTATTTCACAAAAGCTGATTCATATCCAAGATGTAAACATTCATGTGAAACCCAAATTTATGAACCCTCATACTGCTTTAGACTCTCTATACCCTTTTTTGCATAATGAGCACCCAATAATAAACGTGAAGGATCAGGATCTCTCTCATCTCTACTCAATGAATTAATTAAATCACCCCTATAATTTAATGTTCCATCCTTCTCTAGTAATTATGATCTTGGTTTTGCAAATTACCCACAAGTCCTACCAATAACTATTGCATCTAAGATTTAGCCCATTCGCTACATTATTTGTGTTTTATACATCATAAAAACTAAATTTCTCTTTCCAATGCACTTCAGTACATTCATCAAACACTTCTGCACAATCACCCAATTACAAAACAAATTTCTCACCTTTACTAACCTTAATCATTTAACTTTTAAATGCATTTATATCCTCAAAATTTAGGATTTCTGGAAGATTTTTTATTTTTTGAAGGGTATCTTAACTAATTTCAAAAATATCATTACTATAGTTGAACGTCTTAGTATATTGGTAATTATAAAGCGGAATACTTTTTCCAATTATCTAAACTCCATTCTTTATCTTAATTCATAAATAAATTTTAATTTTGGTTCACAAACAATCACATTTACATAAATAATGTATATATTGATAATCTTTTTATATTATTTAAGAATCTCTATTTGTTTAAATATTTCACATTTATAACAATTAGAATTTTATTTTCTATTATATATCATATATTATATATAAAATAAAGGAAAGAGAATGCAGTAGAAAACTAATAAAAATCTATTGAAATTTTTAAGTGAAAATTGTTTGCAGAAATGGATAAAGGGTATAGGTTATGTTATTTTAAATTTGAGTTTAAAAATTAAAGCTAGCAAAAACCTGGAAAATATAATCTTGATTTTGGTTATCGTAAAACTTATTTATCTTAAAAAACAAAAATAAATTGAGATTAAGAACAATAAAATAAGTATAATATTTATATATTAAACATTTAGAAGTAAAAAGTTCAATATCTAAACTTCTATAATAATTTTAATGAAAGAGGTAGATTGCAAGTTTCAATTATAAAAGACAAGTATTTTGAGGTGAGAAAACATAATAGACTTATTTTTTTAAGATACAAAAAAAAATAAAATAAGTTACTTAATAATTTTGATTAAGAATAGAACAAGGAGTTCATACTAAGAGTATGAGTAAGTAATAAGTCATTTGTTAAATTTTTAATATTTAGATTAATGAAATAATTAAAGCAATATTAGACTAAAAGTTTGACTAAGATAGGAGAAAATATTTAAAACAAACTTAGATGTTTGATACACAATTACAATAATTAGAAACAATATATTAAAATAGATAAATAAAAGAATCAGAGTTCGACCAACACTCATGAGAACTCAAAATTTAGTTTGCAAACTAAAGAAAATAATTTTATTAATGGTAAAATAGTAAGTAAAAAATGGTTACTTAAAAAGAATAAATTACAATAACAACTTCCTCTCTCAGAGATACCTGAGATTGTTATTAAACCAAAGATTAGACTAAAATTATTTGTGAATTGTTAATAAATACAAAATCATTGAATCTACATTTTTATTAATTAAATAATATTAAGAATATCATAGAACTTATTTAATTTATTTTGTTTATTTAGAGTTTTAAAACATGATTCTGTGTATCTAGAAATTCCAAATTGTAGATTATATTGTTACTTTACTTTAGTTATCTTAAGGTTTTACTTTCAAATAGAATTATTTCATTATAAAAGATTGATCAAAATCAATTAAATTGAATGGTAATTATAATTGCTATATTAGGTTTATTGAATGTTCAAACTAAAAATATTACTCACTATATATAATATAATTGATCCAATCCTCTTCCATATTCATCCCAATCTAAGCCATAACCAATAATAAATTTATCTTCTATTTCTGTACATAGATAATCAGGTTAGATATTTATTTTTTATTTTCCTATTATTTAATAATAGTTTTACCAGTCTTAAGAAAACAAGCACATAATTTAACACTTGCTGGCTCTAATTTTTTCATTTCTTCTATGACTGCAGTTATAGTCAATCCAGTTTCAATTATATCTTCAATTATTATGACATGACGATCTTTGATATCATTTTTCAATCCACTTAAAGCCTTTACAATTCCAGTTGATTATTTACCTATTTGTTATGAATAATGAAATACCATCATAACTAGATAACTTAATAAAATCAATTTAAAATTTAAGCTAAGGATCAACAGCTCTAATTAAATCTGCCATAAACATGAATGCACCATTTAAAACACCAATAAAAATTGGATGTTTTTCTTAATAGTCAGCAGAGATCTAATTTGCAATTTTTAAAACCATATTATTGAGTTATTCTTTGGAAAAATACAATTAAAGTTCTTTGCCTTTGATAATTAAATTCATAAATTTCTTTAAATAATATCATATTTGATAAAATATTTATTTAGTAATATTTTTTTTATATAAACTACTACTCTGATATTAATTAGATATTCAATTATCTTAAAGAAATACTTTAAGAAAATAAGTTTAATTTGAATTATAATATAAGTAATCAAATTTACTCTATTCAATTTGGTAACACTTTTTTAAAATGAAGTTAATTATAAATTTTAATAAAATGAAACCTTATGTATGAGCAATTTCTAATTAATGTAAATATTTATAAAGAATTGATATTATTTAAATTATCTTAAGGTATATAAAAAGAACTAAATGTAATCAAACTACAATTTTATAATGTTCTGCTGAATGATTGCTTCCTCTTGATTTATTTATATATTAAGATAATGGATATTTGATTGGGGATTTAGATGTAGGTTAATTTTCTGCTTTTGAATGTGAAATTCTAGCTATGGCATATAATTTATCTGTTGAAACAGAGAAGTTAAACTAAAGTTCTTTTATTTTGCTCAACAATAAATGTCTATTAAATTCATCTGTCATTTACTAATTTGATTTAATGTCTTACTTGTTATTTAACATTTTATTATAAGGATGTTTTATTTGTTAATGATTGCTAACTTGCAAGATTAGAAACTGCTATTTTTGGACTTGCAACACTATCTAATTAAGCTATTTTAGATAAAACATTAGTGCCTGATTAATTATTGTTATATTTACTATTTTTTGATACTGATGAAGAAACAATTCTAGGAGATGAGGCTGCTGTAATATTTCTAGCAATATATCTTTGACTTGAACTTTATCTTTCATTCTTTTCTACTTTCAAATCATCATAATTTATCCTATTTATCAATGTATAAATTTTTCCATAATCTAATGGTTATGTTTATAACAAGCATAAAAATTATTCCCAACTTTCAGACAAATAGGCTTATTAATTCTATGGATATTGTGTCAGATTTATTCTAAAGAATTAATCAAATGAAGCAAAAAGTGAGTCCATTTTAAATAATTTAACGATTAAAAATTACAGAATATAAAATCTCTATGTTTATATTTTAAATAACCCAAAGAGTAATATAATATATATTATTATTTCCAAAAAATATTAATCATTAATGAGGTTGGGATTTAGTCTGAAGTAATTTACTACTTTGTAATAATGAGTTTAATTCTGATTAATCTTATAAAGTTTATGGTTTTTAAGTTTGTTTATTTTTTTAAGATTATTCTTCATCTTCTAATTCTTACAATTTCTTTTTAAGCTATGAAACAGTAGAAATCATATAATCAAATGAAATTTTTGATTAATCTTAAGTAGAACGAGAAGATCTTGATTAGCTTGAATGATTCAATGACATATGTAATCCTTATCGATTTTAGTAAATCTTAAAATTATAATACTTTATACTTTTTGAGTACTTGGAGCCTTTTTTGGTTTAGTTTCCTATTTCATAAATTTATTAAAGAACTAAGGCATAGCTTCTAAAGTGCTTTGATATGGTTAAGGTGGTGTATTTAAAGCAGTAGATCTTTATTAGGTATTGGCTGTTTTTGTAACACTAGCTTTTCCACCAGCTGTAAGGGTTCTTTATTCAATTACAGGTGGCAAGGATGAATGAAAATTTTATGTAAAATTGCTTTTATTAATCTCAAGTAAAGTATTTTACAAGAGAATATTATTAACTTATTGATCTTCTACTTTTTTTTTTAGATTTTAAGCAGCTGTCTTACTAATATTAATTAGATTGAATATTTATACACTTTTCTTTCAAATTGAGTAAGATTACAACACTCAGTATATTTGAGATAACAATCCAAACAAACCTAAGTTTTAAGTTATCTCCAACTAGGATTAAATTTTAATTATTTATATTTATCTTCAGATAACTTTCCCCATACTTTTAAAATTAAAGCAGGGACACTTTTAAAATTCAATTTACAATCTTCTTATTCTTCATCTAAATATCTACATAATTCTTAAATTTCAGCATGAACTTAATCTGAAGTTTTTTAATTATTTACAAGTTTATATTTCTCAACTAATATTTCTTATTAACTTTGTGTACAAGAAATTTATTAATTTGATTATTATTCAAAATAATTAGACAATTAATAATCTATTTATATATATTATAATTACCTTTATGAATAAATTATTTTGATCTAGTTTTTATATGTTAGTTTAATTTAAGTAATTCACTTTTTTTATCATTTTTCATTTTAATTTTTTATAAATCTTCAGGTAATCTTGTGAATTCATTACTTACTAATGCCTAATAATATAAATTAAAAATACTCTTTCAAAGCTTTCAATTATTTATTCAAATTATAATTAATATAATTCTGATGAAAATAAATCACAATTTGAACAAACACTTTCTATTTAATATAATAATTCTTCAATTTGACCTTCACTATTATATTTAACAACCTTTTAAACATTCTCTGTTCCTGTAATAACAGGTTCAAGATCTCTCCTTATTATTTTAAATAAAGGAGAGTCTGTTCTATGTTTATCTGGATGTGTTGAAAATTTATCCTTAACTTTGATTCCAGTACAAAACATCAACCAAATTCTATTCTCTTAATCTACTTTAAAATATAAAACCATTCTAATAATTTATATGTTTCCACCTGAAACTTCTTGGACATGTTTAACAATATTCACACATAATTATTCTAAATCAGAACTTAATAATGGTGAACTTATAGAATCTGAAACAGATAAGTATTCAGGACCATCAAATGTACTGACTCTTTCATATAATGGTTTTTTTAAATCATTCATATTGTTAATATTGGTTTTCCTATTTATTAGACAGAATTAAGGAGACCATGTTACTTTAATGATTGAATTATGATCACTCTTTGGATAAATAAATCTACAATTATTAGTTGAATTCTCTACTTTTATAGAATTGAATTTAGTTCCTTTTCTCTTTAATATAAGAATTTACCAAAGTTCTCTTTATCAAAGTATTCAAAATTAATTATTTCCTATTATTTTGATTAAGCCTAAAAGTTGTTAATCAATATTACTTGACTAGTTAATAAAACAGCAACTGTATTATCTTATAAAAATGCTTATTCAACTTGCTCAATAAAAACCCTTTCTTTTGTTTTTCTAATAATTTGACCATTCTATGCTGTAAAATACCCTATTGTATTTATTGTAGATTACTAAAGTAAGGTTATGCCCACCTATAAATAACGGTATCAGCAAGAAAGACTCCGTTGCAACTGTGACCAGAATTAGGGTTCTTTTTCCAAAGATGGAAGAAGAGCCACTCAGTACAAGTTCCAAGTTTCATAACTTTATTTAATATTAATTATTATTTATTCAATATATTGTTAACATATTTTTTATAAAGTTAATGATAGATTTTGATAAATTTATAAAATATATCATAAAAATAAGTTTTACTTTAGTTCTTCTTACAACTAATTATGGAATGTTTCATTCTATTTAAATTATATATATATATCATATTACTTAGACTGCACATTTAAATTAACTAAACTTTGAACTACTAATTGCTAATCGTTGTATTCGATTAAATGCTGCAGGTGTTTAATAATAATCATCACTAAAAATATATCAAATACATATATCTACTTATATATTTTTGAAGGAGTCTAATCTAATTATTACATTGAAAGCATTTGTCTAGATTCTATTTGGACTGGTTGTACATTAGATATGTTTTTATTCTCCTTTTCTTTCTCAATTTCCTTCATTTAATTTTTCTTATATATCAAATATTTTCTATGCATTCTATTTCTTCTAGGATGCTTACTGATATATTTGCTTCTGATTTCAAACTTCATATACTTTTTATATACATTATTATTCAAATTGCTTCTAGTTCTCAAAGAAGTATTTTGATTGGGTTTTATAGATGGCTCATCAATCTCATCTTCCTCTTCCTCTGTATCTGTAACCAAGCTTACATACTTTTTATTTAAAAATATTATTTCAATTGCTTTCCTTTCATAAGGGTTCACAAATTAATCTAAATAAGTATGCCTACCTTCTTTAATTCAAAATTAAAACCCTTTTTATTAAAATTGTTATCTTATTTTCTATAACTTTTCTCTAAATTCATTCATTCTCTTCTTCATTCCAGAATTCCAATGATTCTTTATTGCATTATCAGTTCTTCCTTCTAAATGTTTAGCAATTTCTGCCCATTCATTACTAATTGCTTCATGATACAAAAATAATATCCACTCTTCTTCATATTCCCAAGGTGACTTTTTGATCAATGGATTCAAATGATTATGCCAACTATATTACTCTACATTACATACCGTTCCCTACATTGTTTTCCAATTCTACCTTATAACTTAGATGCTATAAATGTCCATTTATGTGGCCCATATTATTCCACTAATTGCATAACCTAAGCATCCTCATAATCACTCCATGGTTCTAAATTTATAAAATCAAATACTTTTTTTTATTTTTTCAACCTTTTTTCTCATTCAAAATTATAATTACTTACAATATATTTATAAAATTAACGATTATAAAATTCATAATTATCAATAAAATCTAACATCTTATAAATAATCACTATAAACATATTCCCTTAGCTTAATGTTATTCAACTCTTTTCAATCTTCAATTACCTATCTATCATTAATCATTAACAAAATATATGATAAATTATTCATAAATTAGGTTTTAATAACTTAATATTATGCTCAGACAAAATATTTTATTCGAATTCTTAAACTATTAAATCTTTGCAAAAATCAATTAAAATAATTATTATTATTCCAGAACATATTAATGCACAATTATTATATATAATTAATTATTTAAGTTTAAGTTAGATATTAAAAATGACTCGCTGATTGAAAGTGGATTCTAAATTTAAGAAAAACAAATATAGAAAGATTTAATCTCACTTTTAAATTCTTTCTATATAAGAATCTCTTAAGAATCTAAATGAAATTTATATAGATTTTTAATTTATTTCTTTTTTTTAAATAAAATATAACAATTCTCATTTACTCGTTGTAATTATTTTATAATTTAAGAATCTGTTTCTCTTTTTAAATAGAATAGGGTTGAAAACTATTTTGAAACCGTTTCTATTCTGAATTGGTCCCTTTAATCAATAGTTATTACTATTCGAAGGAAGTATTAGAGTCATTCGATTATATTTATCCTCCAATTTTATATTGCATCCTGTAAATAAATCTAATTATTTAAAATATTAATCTATTGGATTTTAGATGCCATTATACAATCAAATTAATCAATAGTCACATATGAAATCTATTGAATAATATATATTTCTCTATATATAGATATTTTTGGCTCTAAAAATTTTAATGCTAATTTTATTATTTAATTGTCGTTATGAGTTGTGATGACAATTAGCTTGATGCATCTAGCATATCTATTATTAAAAAGTTCTTAAATTCGGAACTTCTTGATGAATCTGAATTTGAATTAGAACAAAAAAGTCAATATAACAAAAAACCTTTATAGTTCAACTTAAATTAAATGCTTGAATCAAGAAGAATTAAAAAATGTTAAATAAAATAATAAGAATCCTAAGAGAATCAAGGCTTAAATTACCTAATTAATGAATTAAGATTAGAGTAACAAAATTTTTAGGCTGAAATAGATCATATTCAATGTTAATTTATATAAGAAATAAAGTTTTTAATGCAAAAGGTTTTTGATTAGAATAAATTGTTTTATAAACAATAAGAATATCAATTGAATTAAATCCAATAGAAGAGACTAAAATTATAAGTTTAATCTCCTTAACAATCATATTCATTATTGTATCAAATGAACCCAAATTTATAATTATACTAGAAATTTAATAAAGATTTAAAAAATAGTTTAGTAAAATTATTACAAAAAATTAAAACAACAAAAATCTATTAAGAAACATTTAATCTTCAAGATTAGTAATATAATTCCCAAACATCAAGATCTCCCCTTGCTTAATTAAACAAATTATTTTCTAGGTAAGGATCAATTGAAAAGAAATAACTATTTACCAATAGAATAACTAATACAAATATGAAACTCAATATAATAATGCCATTAAAAAGAGATACACAATCCTTTTGGAATTAATCTAGTGAAAGAAAGTGTAGTATAACTTCCAAATTTAGTTCTAGTCCTTATGAGAAAAGAGATAAATGCTAAGTTTAATAGGCTTTATATAAATAATCATCAGATTTCTTAAAATTTAGATGTTGATGTTAAACCATAATTTTACTATAATTTATATTAGGATAAGTTAAGATAAATATTTTGACTTTAAATATCACATTAAAAATTTATAATATAAGAATGTAAATCAATTTAAAACAAGTATTTTAAGTCAATAAGGTAATAAAAGAAAATAGTCTTATAAATTATTTTTACTTATTTTATTTAAAATACAGAATAGAGTTTTTCTTATATAATCTATTTTCTGTCTTAAATTATATTTAATTCTTTATAAAGTTAAATTTAAAAATTCTTCTACCCAGATTTCATACAATTTATAAATATTTCACATTAATTCCAAGTATTATAGACAATAATAATTACATTCACGAATTCATTATTATTTTTAATTAAATTTGGATGTAATCAAATAATCCTTAAATTAATTCACGACAAACCTAAATCAAAATGCCTGCCTAATTAGAGGAATAAAATTTAGGTAATACTTCTCAAGTTCCTTATGCCATTATTAAAAACCCCATAGTCTAGAGAAGAGAATCAAAAAGAAAAAGTAGTACTTGATTAAATTATGCATGTTTCATCTTGGCAATCTTTATATATCTAAATATTCTAAAATTCTCAATTTCTTTTAACTCTTAAAGAATAGAACTTTGTCCCAATTAGAAATATAACAAATTAGACACTAATAAACGGCATTTATATTTCTTAAAAGTCCTAGACTATTTTCCTATCATAACGATCTGTTCAAAAATATTACAGAAAATTGAAAATGAGTTTTATTTAGGAAGACATGTATATAGCTTTTCGAAATAAAAATGCTTCCAACGCATCTAAAATTTTAATTGATATTTAACAAATAATCATTAAATTTTTTCATCTGTTTGGGAACTTGGAAGGTTTTTTATAAAGAAAATCAAATTTTGACTAGGAGATGAAAGTTACAGATTTTTATCGCTATAAATAGATGCAAAATTGGTAAGTTAGAAATGAATACTCAAATATTACTGAATTGGATTGAAAAAATAGTATATATTATTTTTAATACAAATTATTGAACTTTTTAAAAATTAGATTGTAATATTGTATTAATAAAAATAAAATTATGTTAATACATAATATAGATACTATAAATTTTATGGTTATTCCTAGTTTAGATAAGTAAAATAATGAATAGATGACTTGCTTTTGTAATATTTAATATTTCTTTTAATATTCAGATTTTATGTATTTATAATATTAATTTTATTATAAAGTTTTATTAGATAAATCTAATAATATTTCTTAGAAATATGGACAAGCCGCCAATTAATTCTCGATAATTTTAAAGATAAAAAAGTTAGCCTCTCATAAAACCAATTACACCATAAGTTTTATATAAATATTTATATATTTTTAGAATAACTTTCGAATCAGTAGTCATAATCAATTTTAAAACAAATAAAAGCTATAAAGAACTTCCAATAATTTTTTTAATAATAGTCAGGAGTGTATAAAGAATGAAAATTAGAACTTAAGTCAAAAGAAATAAGGATAGGATTATAAATAGTTTTATTTTGAGAAGGAGGATCAAGAGGAAGAAGTTTCATTTAAATAATTATGCTTAGAAATGAGTAAATTTTTATGATCTTCTAAATATGTTATTGAACCTGTATTTGGAGAATCTCGTTTGTTATAAATATTATATCATAAATTTTATTGTAGTTATGAATAAATCATCAAGTAGTAGTCCAAAACATTCATAATCTAACAATCCAAGGTTTAATAAATATAGAAACCTTATAAAGAATTCTAACTTTTAGTAGATCCACATTTAAAAAGAAATAGATGATTTATTAATTGCTTCACCTATATAATCATTCTCTGCTCCAAGAAGTTAGAAATTCAAAGCCTCATTTCGTAAATTTTTGGCAGGAAATATAGATTCTAAATAATTGATTGATCATAGCAATTTTCCAACAACAATAGAAAATATGAATGACAAATATGAGTATGTTAAATCTCATAAGGAATCTGTTTGTTCTTTCAAAGATTAGGTAATCAACAAAGAACATTTACAATTAAACCTATTGGAAGATAAATTAAACAAATTAAAGAATGTCAAAAACAAAACCTAAAGTGAAAATAAGAGAGAAAGACTTTATGAATTATCATTATAAGTAAAGAAGGACAAACGAAAATTATCAAAATAAGAGAACGCTTTATTAAAATGGAAGAAAATTAAAGATGTTAGTAAATATATATATAATATAGGTAATAAAAAATAATATACAATTAAGAAGAATGATTATAGATGAAAAAAAAAAGTAAACAAAATTTTTGGATAACTTAGAAATTGCTTTTCATAAATCCTCTGAGTTCTACATTCAGAATTTAAGATTTCATTAATTACGTACAATGACAGTAATTAAGGAAAAAAAGCTTTCTAATTCAAATCATTAAAATCTAAGTCCCAGACATTATCATTTTTTGTTAAGTTTATAATTTAAAGAAAACTCAGATGATTTTTTATTTAATCATTTCTCAACAATTCCTGAACATATCTAAAATCTAATGAAAAATAATGATTAAATTTATGATAGAATATTAAATCTCTATCTAAATAAAAAAGAGATCTATTTATAATGGGTTTAAGAACAGAAATTAAGGAAAAGAATCAATTGGAAATAAAGTAAATTATCATGTTCAAATGATATACAATCTAATACTTCAAATTCATTAGGTTTAAATAAACAAAAACCTATGTAAAGAGTAGAAAACCCATTTTAACAAACATAAAGAGTTAAAGAATATTAAAACAAACTAATAGAGTAGGTTAATGATATTGAATAAATAGATTAAGACTCTAAAAGTCAATTAAAATAATTATTACAAAAGAGCAATAAAAAAAAGAATCCTGAAGGTCTTATCAAACATAATAGATTTCTATCTTATCCTACTAATTCTAATAGCGATTAAATTGATGATTTCTAGGATAATATATCAAATGCCTCTATTACAGAAGCTTTATTGGATTAATTATATTCGGGAGCTAATTCTTTATAATAGAAAATCAATAATAATAAAGGATTAACATTTTAAAGGAAGGTTCGAGATTATTTGAAATTGGAAGAAATTAAATTATAAACTATTCGTGCTAATAATTTAAAACTAATTCCTAAATAACATGATTAAATTAAATGATTATTATATTTAAATATGATTGATGACTTAATGATAACAAAATCTCCTCTCAATTTCAGAAAAGTAATTGAATTTTAATATATAGAATTCTGAATATGAACCTTAAAGAATTCTAGTTGGAGTTACAGGTGGTTCAGCAGCTGGTAAGACCACCTTATGCGAGACTATAAAAAGAGAGATACAATATGATTCTGATGTTGATATGACAATTTTATCTTGTGATTCATTCTATAAGGAGGTTGACAAAACAAAAATAGATATTACTCAATATAATTTTGATCATCCAGACTCCTTAGATTGGGATTATGCATTTTAAGTCATCTCTACTTTATTATCTGGCAAACCCTCAAAAATACCTAATTATTCTTTTGTTACCTATAAAAGAGAGAATGAAGATGGAATCATCTTACCTGCTTAAGTTATTGTATTTGAAGGCATTTTATCATTATATGATGAAAGAATTAGAAATTGTATGTCGTATAAAATATTTATTCATTGTGATGGTACTTTTAACCTCTAAATTATCTAGATGATATTCGATTATGTAGAAGAATTCTCAGAGATGTTAATGAGAGAGGAAGAACAGTAGAAAGTGTATTATTTTAATATAGTAAATTTGTTAAAAGATCTTTTGAAAATTTCATTGAACCATTTATGAGTTAAGCTGATCTTATTATTCCAGGTCATAGATCAAACCATGTATCTGTGACCTTTATTGTGAATCATCTCAAAAACATGGCCAAATAGAATGGATTGCTAAGAGAAAAGTTAAATACTTAACTTTATTTTGGTGATATTTTGTATTCAGTTGATGGTTTCATGAGAAATAGAAATTCAATGGATTTCACCAAATACAATTCAAATTATAAATAATTATTCTTCCCAGAAGAACAATTAAAAAATGAATTGCTCTATATAACCTAGAATTTCTTAAGTGGAAAATTATATACAAAGAAATCTATTTATAAAGTGATTAAACTCTGCTTTAAATAGACATACATCATGTTAGAAAAATGCTTAATTTAAAATAAATAAACATTTGATTAAGTTAAATGTTATCACTTAAACGAAATACTTCAGAAAGATTTCATTCCTGATAAAAACTTCTCTACAATAATCTTAGCCGTTCCATACATATTTAGAAATGGAACCTAGAAACTACACTAAGTAGAAGAGAAATTAAAATAATTTTAACAAGTAAATAATTTAGATACATAAGATTCAACTAATTGTAGTTAATGTATTTTCAGATATTAAATCAGTGACTGATATTAATTGGACATTTAAAAGACTTCAAATTTTAATCAATGCATTTTTAGTAGGTAGACTAGATAAATTAAAAAATCTATTATTGATTCAACAAGAATAAGAACCTGACATTATGTTTTAGTAAGATAGATTTTATAAAAAATTGTAAGAATTTATCAATAAGAAACTAACAAATAATATAAAAAATGAAGATGATGACTTTAGTTGATCTATTGAATAAATAGAATTTGTTAATAAATTATTTAATATATTAACTTATACTCTTTTTAAAATAGTCATGAGGTAAATTAATTCAATTGTTATTTTTTCATTTTCGGAGGAAACTTACATGTGCTTTTCATTCTCGTACAATAATATATTTTGACTGATGACGTTAACAACTGTATTTTGTATTTTTATATAATCATTTGAATAATATTTGTGGAATTTTATTATAAATTATTCATATTAAACAGAATTTATTGAATATTTTTTATTAAAAAAAATTGGATAACAAAGTGAGTAGAGACTCAAGATGGAGTTTTTTTGGTTATAATAATAATTCCAAAATAGATTGACAAACAAGTAGCATGTCAATCTATTTTAATCAAAACGCCTATTGAAGATGCAGAGAATTAAGAGGAAATTTATTAACCTAATATTAATGGCTGGATTTTATAGAAATTTAATTTTATAGTGAAATTCATAGAAATGATATACCTCCAAAAATTGAAAACCCCTAGAGTAGCAATAATTTGTAACCATTTTTATATAAAATATACTTATGATTGTGTAGAACAAATATATCCTAAATTAACTTATATACCATCTTTAGAAGAGTTACTTGATATTATTTTTGCTGTCAAGTATTTAGACATCAAGTCTCTTCTAAATATATCCTGTGCCAAAATGCCTACTTATATTATAAATAATTGAGATGATCTATATATATAGACAACACTCCTGAAGTGATTAGATATACATTTAAAATGATGGAAAATAGGAAGAAGTAATATTTTATGAATAATTTATTTATTTAATAATAATATGTGTCTTATATAATAATTTAATGAATTCATGTATTAAATCAATAAGCAATGCAAAAATACTTTAGATAATGCTCATTACTGATAGCTTACTTATTCATATACAATCCTATTTAATTTCAAACTATAATTATTTGATTATAGCACTATCATTAACATGCTTTCATGGAATCGTTTTAACATCTGAACATTTTTTATAAGGCAAAAATAAATTATTAAATGTACTTTTTAATGCATTTAAAGGAGTGGCTTAAATCATTGTTCACTATTTATTGGAGCAAAACTGGTTAATTTTTGCTGGAATATAATTAGTTTGCATTATAAAATAGGATGTCTAACATATAAATTTAATTTCATCTATATTTTTTATTACTCAGATATTTTGTGTATCATTTAGTAAACAAGATTTCATTATTATAGGGGTTATAAGAACTGTATTTAATTATTTGTTTATAAGTTAAATTTTTAGGATTGAAAGACAAAATAAATTAATTTAATTAGAAAACCTTCTTATGCATATTTAACATAATGAATTTTGTTTGTTAGATAATAATTTCAATCCAATTTTTAAATAATAAATCTTCAACAAATTAAAAGGAGAATTAGTAGTTTGTCTATAGGATTTCACTAATCAGACAAGGATAATAACCCCTAGAGATAACACAACCAATTTAATCAGAGAAATTGGATCAAATTTTGAAGATGAAATTAAACAGACTTTTTCTTTATAAGAGATTCTATACAATCTTAAAAAGAATAAAGTGCATTTGAAAAAAAAGCTTTATTATTAATTGAACAATCAATAAAATTATAACATCTCAATTGAGAGCATTCTTTTAGATGATTATAACTCTTTTGTAATGATTTAAAAAAATAAACAATTTGATAATTCATAATCTAGCAATTAAATTAATTTTATGATCAAAACTGTTCAAAAAGTATCTCATGATATGAGAAATCCATTGAATGCAATAATTAATATGTAAATGTGTTTAAAAGATTACATTGATGAAGAATTAGTTTTAAAATATCTTAAACCTTCTCTAAATTCATGCCATTTATTACTTAATCTTATTAATGACATTTTAGATTCAGCTTAACTTGAACATAAAAAGTTAAAATTAATTTATAGAAAATTCAATCTTGAAAAGTTAATTATTAAAACTATATCAATATTTGATTCAATAAAGGATAAGAAAGATATTATGATTACATTTAATTATGACTCAAAATTGCCAATCTTGATAAATTCAGATAAGTTTAGAATCAGATAAATCATAATGAATTTACTTAGTAATGCAATTAAATACACTAGACCAAGTGGAAAAGTATATATTGATTGTTCTGAAAGTTCTTAGAGAAAGAATTTCATTAGAATTTGTATTTAAGATACAGGTTATGGAATCAAACCAGAAAATATATAATATTTATTCAAAGAGTATTCTAAAATAGAAGATGGTGAAAATTAAAATGTAAATCCTTTTGGAATTGGGTTAGGCTTGATGATCAGTAATGAATTAGCTAAATTATTATCTAATAATGGCATTTAAGTCTATTCAGAATTTGGAATAGGATCCAAATTTTTTTTTGAAATAGAAAATAAATAACTTGCACCAGAAGATATTTCAGAATCATAACTGTTGATAAATCATCAAAATGGTTTACCTACATTGGAAGTACATTTCTTTCCTGAACTTAATTCACAAAAATCTCCCACAATTTCAATAGCATTACCTCAGATTGAAAGCAGCAAGAAAATCATGTTAAAAAAGTCTTAGAAAACTATTAATCTTATGACTAGTTCTGTAAATAACCAAACAAAATTTAGAGTAAAAAGTGATGAAAAAAGTATTGCAAGAAAATCATCATTATCAGCAAAATAAGTTGATGCTTTAATTTAGAAATGGTATAATAATACTAATCAAAATCCACCAATTTTAATTGTAGATGATGATGAAATCAATATTCTCGTTTTATAGTACTTATTGGAATAAATGGATATAAGTTCAGATTCAGCTATGAATGGTATGACATGCTTATAGAAATTCGTTGAAAGATAACGAGAAGGTCTCTCTTATCAATTAGTGTTTTTGGATATCAATATGCCAGTAATGGATGGATTTGAATTGGCTAAAAAGTTAATTCAAATTGATCCTCTGATTATTTTAATTGCATGTTCTGGTGATGCATCCAATTAAAATTATTTAGAACGATGTCAATAATCTGGAATTCTTGGTTGTATTCTTAAACCAATCCTCAAAAATAAATTAAAAGAATTATTAGTCAAACTATCTGAAGGAATCAAACATGATAGTTAATAATTTTCATATTATTGCTGATTATAATATTTTATATATATAATGTTGGCCAAACAAATATTCTTAGCAAGGGCATAAAATAAACCTCAATAAACAGGGAAAATTGAATTCCCCACTCTTTTGGATTTGGCAATAGAGTAAGTGGCCCTAAATTTTGATCTTTATTCTTCATTACCTGGTATTCCAGAAAAAATAAAACATTAAGTATTTCATCTAACCAAACAATAGATTATATCAAAAGCACCAAAAACTTTACCTGTAACTATCACTTACAATAGTATTGAAGATGAGAATTATTGGAAACAAGCATGTGAAACTAAGTGGAAAGGCACTCATAGAACAATAAATATCTGCAAACATAGTTACAGTTATAAAATTGCTTATATGGAAAATTTCCTAGAAGAATACATTAAATCAATAAAAGTAAGAGTTGAATTCAAAAATAGAGTTTAGAATCCTAATAAGAAAAAGATGAATTGTAAGCAATATTAAAGGCAGTCAATAATTGGGTTTATTCCCTCAATATATCATAAACTTAATGCAATATTGATATCGGGTTTTTATGCCAATACTTACCATGCCTATAGAATTTGACAGTTATATATGGAGTTAAAGTAAATATTATTAAATATTCAATTTAGACAACTGGAATAGATCAAACAAGAAAAGAAATCTTGGGCATGAAATTAAGTTAAGCAGCAGAATTAGGAGAAGCAATTTCTAAGCATTGCAGAAATCTTGTATTCATTATCAACTATATTAGTAATCTTTATCTTTACCTTCTAATTTAATCGATGACGATTTATTGAGATTGTTGATGACAGGAATAAATCTTGATATTTCTATTATTGAGTTGAACCTATCTCATAATAAAATTGGAGACTAAGGGTAAATTGATTAATTATCTTCTAGGGTTATAAGGATTGCAAAGTATTTGATGAGATCTGAAATTCTTCTCAAGTTAGATTTATCTAACAATGCGATTGGATTAGTTGGGTCTAAAAATTTAGCCTATGCTCTTTTATTCAATAAATCACTTGAACATTTGAATTTATCATTAAATTCATTTAATGATATTGCTGGAGCCAATTTCTTTAGCAAACTTAGTTAAAACAAAAGCATCCAGCATTTGAATTTGTCTGCCAATTAATTGGGGAGCTTAACTGCTGAAATGGTTGAAGTATATTTATCAGATTCTTCATGCACTCTATAATCTTTAAATATTAGTAATAATAACTTTAGTGAAAATAATGATAATAAAGACAAAAACATATATGAAAAACTCAAGACTGGTTTAACAAAAAACACAAGTTTGATTCATTTTGATATTTCTCATTCTAAATTTAAAAGAAGTAAATGACTTGTTTTTAATTAAGTTAATGCTGAAAAGGAATTGTAAGATATAATTGTTCAAAGCAGATTAAAATAGAAAAAAATTCCATTTATTTCAAAGGAAGAATTCGAATAACAATAAGCCTAGAATAGATTAAGTAGTTAAATTTTATATCATAGAAAAGGAAAAGCTAGAAAAAACAAAAACAAAATAAGTAGAAGAAGTAATCTCACCATAATGAAATAAATGCATAAATATACAACAGATATATAAATTAATATTATCTAAATTTCATTTTTTTTGGCAATCTTCTAAATTTCTTAGTAGGTATTCTATTTCTAAGGTATTTATTAGAATTTACTATTTAGGATCAAACTTCTGATTGTCTTATCAAGTAGTTTAGACTTTCTATAAAAAAATTATTTTATATATATTTCTCAAAGTAATCTCTCTTTCAATATTATAGGAGATCTTATGAATATTTAGATCTTATTTATTGAATTATAATATCGTTTGTCTCTCTTAAGTGTTTGGGTACAAGAATTCAAGTTTTCTTAATTTAACAGATAGAAGCTTTCCATATAAGGAAGTCTATTAGAAACACTAGGATCAAGTTTTTATTAATGTTTCTAGACATCATTTTAAAGATAGATATTAATCTATACTATTTTTTCTTTTTATAAATATCTCAATAAGTTATCTTTTAAAAGCTCATTTCAAATATTTAAAAAAATTTGGATAATTAATTTATAGAGTTCTTCTACTAATAACTTAATATTCAAAATTTTCTATCTGAATTAATAATTTAAGATTTGGTAATATGCTTATTCTATTTGATCAATTTTTCTTCATTTGAATATTAATCAAATATAAATCTTGGCTTTCCTTCATATAAACTAGTGAATAGAATTTCAATTTTAGTTTAATTTTAGATTCTTATGTTCCTAAGATAAAATTTTATTCACAAAGCCCTCATATAACAGAAAGAGCATTCATCTAATATTAATTCTTGAATAGTCAATTTTTTATCCATGAAAATTGAAAGAGAATATTTTAATAATTTGAATTAGATTCTTAAAATTTGAGTATTGTTTTCTATTTAATAATCTTAATCTTGATACTTCACAAAATCAATATAAATTTCGGTCATTTATATATATTTTAAGAAATAATTGCTCCATTTCTACTCTTTTATGTTATTCCTCTTAACAAAAATGGCAAAAACGATATAAATACTATTTATTTGTATCTTTTCAATCTTATTCTTAATTTCTTTTCAATTATAATGATCGATAATCAGATAGATATTTTAATAAAATAGACCATTCGATAATTAAATCCTGTTATTGATCGATTTCATTATTTTTTTTTTTAATTAATTTGTTCAATGAGTTAATAAGAAATTGAATGTAGTACAGATTGTAAAGCAATTGGGCTAACAAACGAAAAAAAAGAGAAAAGTCAAAATAGAATAACTATTGATTAGATGCAAAATGTATTGAATATTTATTAAATCCTATTTAGAAAGGATTAACAAATTGCAATTGCCAACTTTCAAAAGATTAAAAATCAAAAAAATGTTAAAGTATGGCAAAATGTAAATATTCATTGACAAATGAGTTAAGTTAATTGCTAGATATCACATTATACAAATATTTTAATGAAACAAGCAATAGTGACAATAGTATTGAAGCTACTGCTTATAAAAAAATAATACATTTCATACGAGATTATAATTCGATGAAAGATTAAAATGATGAATTTAGATTGAAACTTAAATTTATCAATAAAGACTAGGAAATTGAAGCTTAAAACAAAGATGACGAACCGCTAGAAGAAAGTTATCCCAAACTTGCAGCAGAGTTAAATGAGTCTCCTTAAGATTTTAAGAATAATTGTTTTATTAGGATTGCTATTTGCCTATAAGAATAAATAGATTAAGTATCATTCTTAATATAAACTAGATTCTGGATGGTGAAGAAACTTTTTTTTTTTTTTTTTTCTAATAAGGACTTGGATGCTCAATATAAAAATCTATTTAGTTTTTACAAAGAGCAAACTAAAGAGAAATTGAGTGCTATTGGTAATAAACTTAGGGGAGTACAAGTGTATCTAAAATAAAAAGTGATATTAATAAAATAAGCTTGATCTCTATTCAAAAAAACAAATTGGATTTTGAACCTTTAAAGAAAGAAAACTTATAATTTTTAAACTTTTATTATGATGAAGGCTAAGTTCAAACATAGCATAAAATTACTACAAACAATATAAATTATAATGTTCCAATTGAAAATTCTTTAGAATCATTAAAAGTTGCCTTAAAGTTTTTTGTAAAAGAAAAATTAAAAGAATTCAAACCTCATATCATAATTTTTTTTTTTGAAATTTCTAATAATTTAATCAAAGATCCTCAAGTATTTTATAAATTTGTTAAATCCTTTCATAAGATATCTTCAGGAAGATTAATAATAATTCCATAAATTGATCCATAAATTTCATTTAACAAAAGCGAAACAATATAGTAATATTTAAATTGCACAAATCAGTGTGTTATGGGAGGCTTAAAAAATTAACAAACTTAAAAATTAGATTAAAATGTTATCATCTATTATTATGAAAAATTGTACCCATTCTTTGTTGAAACAAGTAGTTAATAAAAAAAATAATATTATCTAAACTAATTAAAATCACTCTAAATTCAAAGATAAAGAATAGTTGAAAAATAATCTAGATAAAACTTACACAAAGAATTTCCTCTTATTGACAGGGATGGAAATTTAGTGCTTTTGGATTTAGGTTTCGATTTTGACATTACTAAATATTAATATTTTGTAGAATACGATTATAATTAAGGTGAGGAATATAATGGATTTATAATATTAATACAAAGCAAAAGAATTTAAGTCTTTTTTTTTTAAGAACAAAATCATCTAGGTCAATCTAAAAACTCAAAAGTATAAATTGTAAAAACATTGTAATTTTCTTTACCTTAAAATTAAAATGGTGTTTATTTTTTTGATTCAGAAAAAAAAGTCTTAATTTATTTCTTTGGTTATTCTGAAATAGGTGAATTTAGTTGTGAGATTTAATTTCTAGAGCTTACAAATTAAATAACTGAATGGCAAATAGCGAAATATTCATAATACAAAAAGAGAGTAGAAGATGGATCCTAATATAACTATGAATAAATTATCAACCTTATTAAATAGAGATCATAGTTTTCTGTTACTAAAAATAGAATTGATGGCTTTAGTAACTAGGATATAAATTCTTATGTTTGCTTAGGGGGCACCTATTATAGTGATGAGTGCAATTATGGCTGCATTATATAGGAAGTAGTTATTGAATTTAAATAAAAAGTATTTAATACTAAAATAGTAGAGAAATCAAAAATAGAAAAATTCTACAAAGATTGTCCAAATCCCTTATTAATTAGGATGAACGATGCATTTGTTTTATATTTTGAAAAAAATGGAACTTTAAACATAAATAATAGCAATCCTTCTATAACAAAATTATGTTTTTGGAAATCCAGGTAACATTTAATTCAAAATATCAAAATTAACTTTAAAGATACTAAAACTTCACATTGGTTTTTGTAGCTCCATTAATAGATGTCCTCTAATCAAAAAAACGTGCGAATGTGTCAAGTAAAGTAATAAGTTGAAAATTTGTTGCTTTTTCAAATACTCTTAGAAGATCATTCTATTCAAAAATAGCCTTTATATATTGAAAATAAACTTACACTAAGGAAATTCTATATTTTAACAGTCTCTTTTTTTTCATTAAAAAATGAAATTCTTATAGATTGCAAATAATTTTAAATGAATTCTCATTTTTAATTGAAAACAATACATGATTTGTAAAGGGAAGAAAAATAAGAGTTATATTAAAATGTAAAAATTTTGAAAAATTTAGTCAGTAGAAAATTTAAAAAATACTTTCATCTTCCATTATAATGAATAAGATCATTAATATATCTTGTGCTATATTGATGAGACCAAAAAGGCAGAGTTTAAAAGATTTATATTTTATGATCCTAAGACATAAGATAATGACGACTTTAGAGATTACTAAGAACTTATTTATTAAGATTGGGCATTCTCTAAAATATATTTAATAAGAAAATAAATAACATTGAATGACTGTCAATTAAGAATATATGAATGGTATTAAATTATAATAATTATTAGTCACCATATACATTTTTAAGATATTAAAGATTCCATAGATGATATATTACACCAAGTCACTATTCATTAAATTTATAATATTTCAGATTTCAAAAGTACTTATTAATTAATTGGGTTTCATGTTGAAATCAAAAATGATGAAAGTTTTGAAGGAATAGTATTAACTAATAAAAATTATTATCAAATAGTTAATCAAAAAAAAACTATTACTCATACATAAAAAAAACATAACAAACCATTAAATGTCAATGTATAATAGAATTTTGTTTTTGTAAAATTCAAATCTTCATATTATCTTTTTTACAAGAGATTATAATTCTAATAAGCAAGCGTTAACAAAGTCTCTCAAAACATTATTGAAATTAAATATCTGTTTTTGGATTCAAATTTGTAAGTCATGACTGGAAATACAATATTATGTTCATTAAGTGAACCTTTACCTATATTTGGACCTTTAGATGGTTTAATAAATAGCATTAAATCATAAGAGAATCTAATAGAAATTCAAATTTTAATTAACCAAAACACTTTTATTTTTAAATCATCAATAATATGTCGAGTTAATTAAGAAACAAATTATCTAGATTAGCTTAATGTGAATTCATAAATACCTTCAAAGAATGAAGGATTTTAAATGTTTCCTTTAATCTAATCAAATAGAAAGAAAGGAGATTACATAGTTAAATAGTCTAAGGATCATTCTAAATTTTGTTGTGAATGAATGACTAAAATTACACTTATTATCTCTTGAAATTTACATAATTTATTTTATTCTTTTATCTTAATGTTTTTTCTTAAATAACTAGAATTAATTTTATATAATTAGA
>JPFL01000019.1:33368-70046 GCA_000733385.1 Paramecium biaurelia | reverse complement strand
TAACTTTAATAACTAGTTCAAAAATTACAAGAAGAATTATAAGATAAAGATTAATAATTATCAAACTTGAAATAATAAAATAACAATTTACAATCACAACCTATTAAAGATGAAAAATTATAACTTAAAGAACCTTAGATCACAGAAGTATAATAACTTTAATAACTAGTTCAAAAATTACAAGAAGAATTATAAGATAAAGATTAATAATTATCAAACTTGAAATAATAATATACCAATTAACAATCACAACCTATTAAAGATGAAAAATTATAACTTAAAGAACCTTAGATCACAGAAGTATAATAACTTTAGTAACTAATTCAAAAATTACAAAAAGAATTATAAGATAAAGATGAATAATTATAAAACTTGAACTTATTTAAAATTAGATCACCTCTCCAATATTAAAAGTGTGAATAAATTTCTATTTTAAAACTTTAAATTGAAAATTCTATTAAAATTGATTAAAATGTCTTATTAAATACATGCTCAAAAAATATTTAATAATAATCATTTTTGATAAATAATTAATAACAAAACAATATCGAGTACAATGATTAATCAGTTTAATAGTTAATTCAGGAATAAAAACAAAGATAATAATACCTTTAACTTTAAAATAATTAATAAAGTCGTTCTGAATTTACTTAAAATGAAACAAGCTTTAATAATTAGGAACAAATCAATTAAAAAGTGTCTGATTTAGAGTTAGGCGAAATAAACAATTAAGATTAGTAAAATGATAATATTAATTCATCTTTGATTGATTAAATGTTACATTAAAAATACGAAAATCAAATAAATAGCAACTAACATTAAAATTAAATAAACTAATTCAAAAACCGTGAAGATAAATCAAATTAAAATAATTAAATTAAATAAAGTAATGAGACTTTAAATGAAAACAGTGTAAATGTAGTCTCAGAAAATAACAATAAAAATGAATAAATCAATGATTTAGACAAACAAATTATTGAATTGAAGGATATCAATAACTAAATGACATAGACTATTTAAGATAAGTTAACAGAAAACAATTAATTATTAACAAGAAATATATAATAAGAAGAAAAAGTCAGTTTATAGTCTTAAGAAAATATCAAATTGACTGAAAAGATCAATGATTTATAAAAATAAATTAATGAATTGAAGGATATAAATAAATAAATGACATAGAATATTGAAGAAAAGTAAACAGAAAATAATTAATTATCATAAATTAATAAATAATAAGAAGAAAAAGTCAGTTTATAGTCTTAAGAAAATATCAAATTGACTGAAAAGATCAATGATTTAGACAAACAAATTAATGAATTGAAGGATATCAATAAATAAATGACATAGAATATTGAAGAAAAGTAAACAGAAAATAATTAATTATCATCAATTAATAAATAATAAGAAGAAAAAGTCAGTTTATAGTCTTAAGAAAATATCAAATTGACTGAAAAGATCAATGATTTATAAAAATAAATTAATGAATTGAAGGATATAAATAAATAAATGACATAGACTATTGAAGATAAGTAAACAGAAAGTAATTAATTGTTAATAATGAATGACAATGATAATTAAACTCTTAATTTATCTTAAAATTCAAACAACTAATTTGTTTAATATAATTAGAAACCTTTTTAATCAAATCTTATCAACAATCTAATGACATAATAAATTCCTTTTTAGAACATCTAATTAATTTAACCTTCTTAATTACCTTAATTAGTTTAATAAGATTAAATGAATTCTTAAAATACATAAGTTATTTAATTATTTTCCAAAGATAGTGAATCTATGGTAACATAATAATCAAAAGAAAAAATAGAAAATTAAGATTCAATATACAATAATGAGATAAATTAGAAATTATAATAAAAAGAAGACATTATCCTCCATTTGGAATCTGTAGTACAATTTTAAGAAATATAATTATTTTAACTTAATACACTTTTAGTTAATGCAGAGGAAGCTCTATCTAAATTTTTTTGAATTAATATTATAAAATTTATCTATTAAAAAATTAATTCATCAAGCACCTGGTGTCTAAGGCATTAAAATTCCTGGTTTTACAAAAAGTATAAATGAAACCAAAGCGGAAATAATCATAGGAAGTAGAATCATGCAGGCTTACTTGCATATCATTCCCCATGGTATTCCTATTCCTTTAAAAAAAGCTCCTAGCCCTCTACCTTCAGTTGGCTTTTTTAAAAAAGGGTCTATGTTTGGCTCTTCCTAACCTTCTCCGACTGGCTTAGCTTCTGCCATACTTTTTTATAAAATTGTCATTTGTAACATGACTGTTCCTTTTTCAACATCTGGTTCTTTGGCAGAACTTAACTTAATTTAAGTAGGTGCCATCTCATAAATTGATTATGTTTTCATAACTGTTAATACTCTGATAATATAAATTATAATACCTTTTAAGACTGATGGTTGCTTCACCAATTATAGGACTAGCACCAAAAACAGAAAAATCATGAACACTAATTTTCATTCTTGGAAATTAACATGGCGTTTTAAAATTGAATTTCATCCTCCAATTAAACTCTCCATTTCCATCAGTACTTCCCATATGTGTATCAGTTTCCTTTGCAATTTCTGATCCAGTTCCAGTAGCTGAGGAATCCATAACACATCGAGCAAAGATATCAACAGCTTTTTTAACAGGATTTAATGGAATATTGAAGGTTTCCCAAACAATTAATCTAACTTCATATTCTTAAGGAAGTCTTTCTACTAGTAATGCTGGAGGAATTAGACGAGAAACTTCTAATGGTAAAACCTCAACAAACATTTCTAATTAACCCTAAGAGACTAATTTATCAGGATGTCTCAATTATTAATATTCTACAGGAATTTCTAGAGTGGTTATGGATTCTATTTTTTAGGTAAGATTGGTTATTTCAGCCTAGTAGCTTAATTTTATATCATCAGCATTTTCAGTATATTTTAATTTTTCTAAATCATTTAAAAAATAATCTTTATAAGCTTCGCAAGAAAGCCTTGATTTAAGTTTCTTTTCTCCCATTAGTCTATCTTCAATATCAATTTTAACAGCACCTATAAGTTTATTTGTCAGCCCTCCTTTATTAAATACCCTAATGTGAAGAAAACAATCTTGAGGAAGAATTGCATCTAATTCAAATGATCTTAGAAATGTTGGATTTAGCGTATTGGGAATAAATTTATCAGGATCGGATACTTTTTTTACGAATTCTCCAGGATCTGCCCCAGGTTCTCCAACTTCAATTTCAAGGTAAGGATTTGCAGAATTTCTTGATTATTCTCCTGCCATATAATGATAAGCGTCAATATTTTCAGATTAGGCTGCTAAACTCAAACCTCTATATATATAAACTCTGACTTTGCATCTAAACTGTTGTTATTTTAAATAATCATGAAATACTGGATCGAAAAAATCAAATGGGTAATCTGCTGCTCTTAATCTTTTGACGTACTCAGCTTTTTCAACTAGTTCAGCTTTTTTAGTTTTCTTTTCTTCATTTTGTTGGGATTGTTTAACAGTTTATTTAAATGTGCTTATATTAATTAATTTGACATCGGCTTTTAAAATGGCACTTGTTTCTTAGCCTAATCCAGATGCATTCTTATTTAACTCATATATTTTATATCTTTAAAATGGAAGCCACTTTTAAATTTCTGAATCATATTGTCCTTTAGTTATTGCACGTCCATAATCAATGCCATCATCAGATAACTCTAATGCTCTTTCTGTAAAAAAGGTTTCTAAATCTTATACTTTAAAGATTTGTTCTAAAATAGCCTTCTTCAAAAATTATTTATTTAATTCAGTATTTAACGGTTTTGGTAATGTTTTTAATAATTTTGTAAGTTTTGCCTATTTCTCTTTTTTAATCAGTTATTCTCGCAATACATCTTCATCATCAAGAACCAATACTATTTCATCTTAAACATAGGCATTTTCTATCCCTCTTGTTCTCATTCGCTTTTATATCACATCACTTGATTTTTCTAATGCTTAAGCCAAAACTTCAGTTTTTTATTTTGTAGATTATTTTGATTTTGCTGATTATTTCTCCTTAATGCTTGGTTTTACGGATTTTTTAGTAAATATTGTTTTTGGTTCTTCTTATTCTTCTTGTTCTTATTCTTCTGTTTGATCTTCTTAATTTTAGGTTGATAAATCTGGAGGAGGAACATTAGCACTCAACATACCACTTTCAAAGGTTGCATAGTAATATGTATTTAGTTTATGGTAAGTTTTTTAATCCAATCCTGGATAAAGATTATATAATGGAACAGAAAAGTAATATTTTTGAGATAAACTTTCCTTGCTGTATATTTCAACATTTAATTATGGCATCAGAAGAGGATTCTCAGGCAACTGAATGTCCAAAGTAAGCAATGATAAAAAATTTGGATCAGTATATCCAGGGCTAAATCTTGTTTCCTCCTCATCACCTTGCAAATACGAATCCACATTTACAACTGAGTCTTAATTTGGATTAGATATTCTTGCAAATATTTGAGCTTTTCTAAGTTTTTTAGGTAGTTATCTGATAGCATAAACTGGAAAAAGCAATTTATATTCTTTAAATTGAGTGAAGATTTCTGATATATTTATTTTAGGATCAATTTTATCATTTTTTTTCTTTCTTTACAAAGTTACTCCAAGAATAATTCTTCCTTTTGATTTTCCATTATGAAGTATATGAAATATTTAATATATTGGATCTATCTAATCATCTTCAGAGACTCTACAATTTATTGCTGAAACATTTGCTTATCCAATAGGTCTAGTGTTAAGAAAATACTTACTCTTTATGATTGAAAAAAGATAGAACTAGATTTGATACAAATTCCAAATTTTATTCCATACTAACTGGAAGTCTTATGCATTGGTTCCAAATTGGATTCTTGCTATTTTTATTTTATTCAGATTTATAAACTTAATTAGCAATTCTAATTTCATAACTTAATGAAATTTCTTCATTAACTTTGTCAGGGCAAAAGTCAAAACCGCAATAAAGGTATATTTTACAAATATATGGCAGAACCATATTCTTTTTAACAATAATTTTTGGAATCTAAGAAATTATATTTATTTATCCAAAGAGTAAGTTCATCAATACATAACTATGAACACCCTCTTGTTCTCCTTTTAATTTTAAATCCTTAAATTCATACCATTATGGTTTGTCATTTGTCAAATCTGGGCTGGTGGCAGGTGTTCTAATATAAGCAACTCTTTTCTTTTCCTTATTCATTAATTCTACAAATAAGTCAGTCTATTCGCTTGGATTTTTTGGAACCTCAACTTCCCATGCTTTTAGAATTACTTTATTTTTCCAAACAAACTATCCTGGAGACTTACAGTCGGCCTCTGAAGAATCAAAATACTCTTTTCCAATTCTTACTCTTATGAAGATAAATTCTTCAAGGTCATTTGCTTAATTCACTTCATAAGTATCCAATCTTAACATAAATTTGTCAATTGAAGGTTCTCTATAGATACCTAATGGCTATACAAGCTTTTCAGGCTTTTCTGATGGAGTTAAATTTAAAGATAAGAGTACTCTGCCCATATAACAAGTTCCTCTTGGATTTCTTTTGTACCCAAGAACATTTGATTCATAGGTTGATGGTCTTTCATTCATTGGAATTCCATAAAGTGAAAACCATCTAAATGGCAAAACTCCTCCTTTACTTTACAAATAAGTCATATTAAAAAAATCGTTTTCAGATGGAAATTCAGGTATCTAACCTATAAAAGTATCTGCCATACAAACTCTTTTATCCCAAACTCTTATAATAATTTTATCATTTTATAAAGGAAAATTAATTGGAAACATCATTCTTACTCTATATTATGGTTTTTATTAGTTTTTTAAAACACTTGTAATTTATGTTATACCATTAGCTCTCACTGAGATAAAACTATCAATAGTTGTCCCATTAAGAATAGGTAAATCTTCAGCTTTCACAATGTTAACCATCAATTAAGCAAGTTTTGTGTATGGCATTGGTTTACACACCATTGCAATTTTCTTTTAATTTTCTCTTCTTTATTATAATTGCTCGCCTGTTAACTGATCATCTGGGACACCCCCAAAAGGATCTGGTTCATCTTCTACATTATTTTCGTTAGCATCATGAACAGGAGGAGCATCATTTTATCCAATAATATAAGCAGAGATCAATATATATCCTTGAACTTTGTTTACTTCTTTCGGATGTGTAAGTCTTAACCATGAATTGTATATTTCATGAGATGGATTTCTATAAAGAGTAGCCAATCCAATTGAATGAATTCCAATTAGTTCATTTTGAAAAAATTAGTTCTAATCATAAACTTCTATTTTTGCTTCAAAATTTTCAAAATCAACATCTGACATTTTTAAACCTTCAAAAGTGAAATTCTATAATTTTCTATATAACCATTACTTAATTAAACACTGCAGTAGTAGCTTTCATTTTGGCAGTACTAACCTAAGTTGGAAGGTTGCCAACAGTAATTTTAACGAATGGGTCAGATGAACCAGATGAATCTTTAGCCACTAAATCTCTTGCTTCAATCACAGCAATCTGAACCAAATACTCATTTTTTTTCATTTTATAATTTTTTCAATTCTAATATTATCAAAAATCTGATATTATAGAATTAATACATGAAATAAAAAATACCTTAGTAAAGAGCTTGTGAATTTTACAATATTAAAACCCTTTAAAGCTTATTCTTTCATAAATTTTTGAAATTTTTTATATTGAAATTGAGCTCTTAATTTTTTAAATCTCATATTTAGAACCAAAAAGAGAATAATTTAAACATTTTTGCTATTAATTTGAATAACAATCTAAGTTTTTATATTCATTACCATAAGAAATATATTATTTTTAGAAATAGCTCTTTTTAAATTGAATATCTATCTTTG
Source organism: Paramecium biaurelia (assembly GCA_000733385.1). NCBI lineage: Eukaryota > Ciliophora > Oligohymenophorea > Peniculida > Parameciidae > Paramecium > Paramecium biaurelia. The sequence continues at coordinate 63,132 of JPFL01000019.1, read as the reverse complement.
TTGTTTAAAAAAATGATGATCAAGATTAAGGTTAGAATATATTTATTAATTGATATTTTATAAAAGAGATTTATACATAAAGATAGTATTATATTAAATAATTATTAAGTATTCAGATGGATCCTAATAGAGACATCAAATATTCAACTTTAAAGGTGTCTGACACAGTATAATTTGGAGGAATTATGACAAAGGAAGAGTGTAGAGCATTAGCCAAGAAAATCATGTCAATATATGATGGGGATGGAAACGGCACATTAGATTCTTTTGAAGTTGGCTACATTCAATCAGATTGTTATAGGGCAATGAATAAAGGATTCAATCCAACTCCAACAGATATTGCTGCATTTTCCAGAATCATTGATAGTATAGATAATATCCAATTATTTTAGGACGATAATGTGGAATGGTGACCGATAAAGATATAGAAGCTTTGTGTATAAAATACTTTGGAGGTAATTTTGATAGAAGTGAAAGAAGTGAAATAAGTGAAAGAGTAATACCTTAACAAACAATAAGTTAACAAAAAACTTATGAGACAAGCACTATCAATAAAAAAGTATCAAGTAATCAGAACAGCAAAGTCATAACAGTTCAATAATAAACTGTAATTACTAATTAAGCATCATCCATTCCAAGTTCACCCCCTATTAAAAATACATACAGTCAAGTAGTGTAGGAGAGGTTGGAAGTAGCAAGAAGAATCTTTAGAATGTTGGATACAGAAAAAAATGGATTCATTACAGATAAACATGTAAAAATTAAAAGAAAATAATTTAGGTTCCTTCATTGCTTCAAGAAACATATAAATTAATGGGAATGTCAATAGAACCAACACAAGAAGATGTAGAATTATGGATGGAGATGGCTGATGAAGACAGAGATGGAAAAGTGTTTCTAAAGGATTATGAAGCCTTAGTAATAAGAAGTTTAAAATAATAAGGAATTGTTTTAGAATGATTCAAATAAATCAAAATTTAATAGTTAAGTTTATTAAAGACATCTACTTTGGAAGAGGAGTATTATAATTATTCTTAAATTTCTCAATATATACTATGATTTTCTACCTTATTGTGTTGCGGATTGTTTATTGTATTGATAAATAGTTGTTTATATCTTTTGAATCATTTAGGAGTCATAAATCTAATAAATTCATCATAACTAAATTTGCCATCTTTATCCAAATCAGCTTTCAAGAATAATTCATCTAAATCGTTATCTGGTAGTTTCTATTAGCCTAATTTTACTAAGCCTAATTATATGTCTGTTTTAGATAGATATCCATCTTTATCTAAATCAAGTACATTGAATGCTTAATTCAATTCTTCATTTGTTTCTTCTTCTCTCATTCTTTTTCCCATCAAACCAATAAATTCATCAAAATCCACTTCTCCGTTTCCATCAACATCTACTTCTTCTATCATTTCTTTCAATTATTAAGGTGTAGGATTTTCTCCACATTCTTTCATTAAATTACCTATTTCATTTGTTGAAATAGTTCCTCCTCCATCCTTATCGAACATAGCAAAGAGCTCTTTAAATTACTTGATTTACTCTTGATTAAAATTATAAGTATTCATTAATATTTTTATAATTTTGCTGGACACACAAACAGAGGTTGATGTCTATACTATTAGCTTGTAACTGATTTTGCTTAAAAAGGCAAAATTATTTGATTTATGCATTGTAGATCCTCTTGTTTTCTCTTTTTGCATTCTTATCGATCTACTGATGAAGTTATATCAGGCATATCTCGGAACGACGATTAATACATTGTTTTCATTGGAATTGATAAATTTCTAATGATTTTATAAATTATCCATACACTTTAAAGACTTGATCCATCTAATTTTATTTAGTAATAGCAGGCTATGGTTCTATCTTCAATTTTTAATAAACTTTCTAATTCTATGTTTCCAATTATCTTATTTTTAAAGGACCTGTATGCCTTTCGTATGGTCTCTTAAATAACACATTCTTTTATGGAGGCTTATCTGCAAAGAACTCTTAATATCTGGTGCTTCCTTCAAATGATGAATGATAAGCCACTCTAGAATTAGATGATCTGACTGGAGTTCCAGTTAAACTGAATCCTCTATATTACCTTTAGTTGCTTGTTACAAACTAGTTTGGCAAACCTTGCATCTACCGATAGGAATTCTCAAACGTCTCATAAAAACTCCGACTTACAGTGATTGGAGTATCTCTTACACTCACCTTAGGTGTTAAAGATCTTTTTCTGTAAGATGTTGCCAATTGAAATCTTGGATTTTTACATTAACAATTTCCACATTAACAAAGTGCACATACACACATGTTTAGATTATGTTTAAAGTAATCAAAATTATGTTTCACTGTTTTTTCATCAATCTGATACCCAACCTTTAGGGCTTCTAGCATAACATCTTCAATGCTCATCTGTACTTTTTATAATATATTTTATAATAACGTAATAATTATTAAACCTTTTTTACTCTGATGTCATTAGCTAATATATGTATTAAGAGATATAAAGCTAATTTTATACTAATTTAGTATCATCAAAAAATCTTGAAATTAAAATACTCATTCCTATCCCACTTTAATAATATTATCTATCCATTTGAATAATTTGTCAAAGTTTGAATAAGATATACAAAATATCCTTGAAATGGTTCTAATTTATAGGATAGCACAGAAGATATTTAGAATTGATGGATTTAATTCAGAATTTTTGGAAGATTATGTAAGTAGTTTTAACATAAATATGTAAAATATAAACAAGAGGAAATGAAAAGGTAGTAATTTTACTAAAATTAGTTTGTTACTACCTTTTTACTATACTCCATATTCTTTTAATATACAAGTCATCAAATTTTATTTAAATGGTTTCTACAAAAAATTTAAATGTAAATTTGATTAATTAATGTTGTAGTCACATAATATAATTATTACTCCTATGATTTTTTATAAGCCAATTAGGTTAAATAATGTTGCTAGAATGATAAATTGTTTAATTAAATTAAAACATATCTATTATCATATTATATCCTCATGAAATAAAGTCACTGTTTTTTTGAATCATTAATAAAAATTACCTAACCCAAAATCATTTTACCATAATAAATTATATTTTAAGTAAATGATAATTAATAATAAAAATTTCATCTGAATAAAATTTGTAATACATTATTTATATATAGAGAATAATTTGAAAATCAAATTAAAAAAAATAATAAAACCAAAAGAAGAAAATAAGAGTGAGAGATAGATAATAATTGTAATATCAATAATAATTATTGATTTTTTAATTATTTCTGTTTAGTAAAGGTTATGGTAGCTCGATAAATTTATTCTTAAAGTAACTTTATTAGTTTTATTGAATTTAATCCTCTACAAATCGTCTATTTTTGGATACTTAATCATCAAAATTATTGATTGGTAAATATGTAAGATTATTCGACATTTTTTGTTATCCTTGCATAAAATTCTACATTCCACTTAAACTTAAGTTCATGCTTTCACTTGAAGGGATTTGTTTAAATTTACTATTATCTTTTGGATAAATTGTTTCTTGAAATTAATTTATTTCAAATTACCTGTCCTTCTATTAGGGGGAGTTTACCAATTATCATCATTTTCCATCATTATACTCTTGTTTAACTCATCTTAATCGCTATCTATATAAGATTCAACTTGTTCAAGGTTTTTGATGACTGATCTTCTTGTTCCACTTTTTTATTGTTGATGTTCATATAACATTTAAACCATTCTAAATACTTATTCATACTCCACATTATTGTCATTTAAGTAATCATCATGTTCGTGATAAAGTTGTTCAATAATTTAATCTGGAGTTGGTAAATAAACTAAGGAATTTAGCTCAATTCGATATCTAAATTAATCAGATTGTGAGACCTTCTAAGTTTTTTATCTTTTAAATTGTAGCGATAGATAACAAATAGACTAGGTGGATTGTGTTTAATAGCTAATTTGAGTACGATTTTTTTTTATATCATATTAATAACATAAAAAATTTTCATATAAGTTTTTGTTTTGAGAAATTTATTTAAATTTGCTTTCCATCTAATTCTAATCCATTGTTATTAGCCAAAACAGTTATAGCCACTTCTGTGCTTGGGTACTTGAGAATGGCCATGTACTTCGTAGCATTAGTGGCTAATTTGGATTATCTAATCTATCCATAATCTTAAAGGTATTGTTATAAAACAGCAACTTGACATGAATTTTTTGTTAAGTTAGATACCTAAATAGTATCGCAAGGAGGTGCCAAAGTATATGTACTATCAGGTTTAATCCTATGTGTTTCTTCACCTCCTTAAAAATACTCTTCTTGAGTTTTGATATCTTATGTAAATTCTCCAGGTTTAGAAGGTTATGTCTTTAGTGAAATTTCTTCATAATTCGAAAAAAAGATCTAATAATAAATCATATATTATTACTTTAATGGATTGCCCATAAAACATAATATCATTAAGGGATTCTTTAGCAATAGCAGCATGATCCTAAGTAACATATTAGATAAGTGCACTAGATCTCTCCTTTAAGTAAATCATTTTATCGATGTTACCATAAATACTAAATAAATTATAGAGCATTTGAGATGTTACAACTTTTTTGTCAAACCATCTTGCATAGATTACTCTTGATTTTCTTACAGCTAACGTATTAAAATTCTTATACATTATAAAAATTTGGGATTAATGTATTCTTCAATTTTGTCAGCACTTTATTGCATTTTATCTAATTATTATTTTTCTACTTATTGTAAAGTCTAGCTCTTTGATACAGGCATTCTAATAATTTTATTTTTGAATTAATCTAAATTAGAAGCTGAAGTTGGTTAAGAAGAGGTTTAGGATTAATTTGATTATTATTATAAGGATTAGTATTATTATTATTAAGGTTTTTCATTATTTTAAAATGCATTTTAGAAATTATTAATTTATCGATTATCTGAGTTTTAATCAAAGTATTTAAGGAATTCATTTTATTCTTCGTCTTCATTCTCTTCATCATCATCACAATGTTCAGATCCTACAATTTCATCATCTGATTCTCTTAAACCTAGACCTTAGAAATTTAAATCATCATCATCAATCTTTTACTCTTAGCTATTAAATAAGCTTTCCGTATTGTTTTCTCTATAACTTTATATAAATTCTATTTAATCAGTTTTTTTCTTCTGATCTGCTGGTAAGGTTAATTTCTTACGGTTACTTTACTTTGATTAGACACTGACTGATTAAGTTTCCTCTTATTTATTAACACCCTATAAGAAATTTTGATATTAATCTGTGAGATGTTGAAAGTTTGATTAATATTCATATATTTAATTCAACAACTACTGTTGTTTTTCTATTTATGACTATAAGTCAGATGAAGAAATCATTGTTGTAGAGAACCCTTCAGCACTTACTTACTATAATTATCCCATCAATGAATTTATTTATTGTATCTATTAGGACATTTAATGCTGAAATTGCATTTATGATTATAGAAACTGTATTGGAATAGGCTATTATGGTGGCTTTGGTGCTGGTTACTATTATTTACGTAATAAAGTGTAATCTACATAATATAAGAAATATACCAACACCCCCAGTATTGTTTTCTTAAAATGTAATGTAAGTAAGCTTGCTAGCATATACATTCATTGTTAATTATGCATCATCACAAAATAGCTTATCATTCATTGTTTATCTAGCCTTAATTGCAGATTCTGGATTATCAAATTCTATAAATGTTTTCCATGTCAATGATCTTTCAAATATAAGCATCTATATAAGTTATAACATTTTTACTCTTTGGATAGTGCCGAATTGATTGAACACTTTGAAATATTTATCATGTCCTAGAGTTTTATTAGCTTTGTTAGTGATCACAACTAAAATTACGTTGGTCGTGTCTTAATTCATTAATTAATTAATAAAGTTTTTTCATCTTTTATAAAAAATTAAATAAGATAGTTTTCACTTTGTCTTAATAAAACTATTAGATTTCATTCCTGATCCACAATCTCTTCTTAGACCCTCAACCAATTAGTTCTTGAGAACACGAGATTCCTATTATGAATTCTATAACTTCATTTCTAAGCTATTATTTTATTCTGCCATTTATTCTAATTATTTTTACATCCTACTTATCTCTAATCTTAAACCTTTTAAATAATTAATAAAAAATATTACCTTCAGCTCTATTTTATTCTCTCTCTGCTCTTTCTGTTTGTTTTTCATAATTATTAGTTGTTCTTGTAAATTTATCTTTCCAATTTTCTAATTCTTTTTATCTATCCAATAATCTATGTTCTAAAACTTATTTCTCCTTTAATAATTAATCCTCTACTAATCTTTATTGATCCTAGTGATTATGTAATTATTAATTTTCATTATTTAAATCTATTATTTAAAAATAATAATCTTACTTGTAATCCTATTTTCTAATTATTTAATTTCATTTTGTTATCTTTATATTTAATGATTAATTTTTTATTATTCTAATGTTGCTTACTTCATTTAATCTTAAAATGGTTTTTATGCATCATTAAATAATCTCTATTACATTTATAATTCTCTTTTCATTTATTCTTAAGTTTCTCTAATTTCTTGTGCTGATTCTAATCTAATTAATGATACTTCATTTTCTTTTTCATATTATGCTTACTTTACTTAATCAAGTAATAAATTAATCTTCAAATCTTTCTCTTTAATTTCTTAATTCAATTATTCATTTTTATCTTATAACTTTCTTATTTTCATCTCTAATTCACATGTTTATTTAGTAGAATCTACATGAAATTTAATATTTTCTAAACTTCTTTCTCTAAATCGAGGTAATTCTTTTAATTTCTATTGTAATTCATCAATTTTTGTTTCATTTAATTATTAAATAGATTATAATTTCTCATTAGCTTTTTCAAGTTCTGCAATTTTACTTTTATTACTGATATCATCCTTTTTAATTTTCTATTATAATAAGAAATTCTATTCATTCAATTAATTATTCTTTTTATTCAATTATTCAAATTCTTATTAAATATTTTCTGCCTCTCCCTATAAAGATTTATATTACTATAACTTTAGTTTTTAGACTTCACACTATAAATTATTAATTGTTTATCTAGCTGATTTCAATTCCTCAATAAAAGGCATTGTAGAATTTTTCATATTTTAATTTACCTTTTGATTTAAATCCACTTTAATAACTTCCAAAGTATCCATCTTATTTTACATTTCTAAATAATGTTACTATTTCAATTTCTCAATTTTCTAATCATTCATCTCATTCTGTTTTTCCAATTATTCTCTATGTTTCTCTTCCAATTATTTAATTAAATTCTTAAACTCTTCAGTCCTATTTAAATCTTTTTAAATTGTATTTTATAAATTATCATTTTATTCTAACAGCATAGAAACCTTATTTTACAATTCCTATAATTTTAATTGTTATTCATTATTAATATGTGTAAGAGTCTCAATTTACTTCCCTCTTTTCCTTGCTAAATGTCCTAATGATGCATCTGTTGACCATTGTTTCTCAGAAACTATTAATTTTTCTCTAAGATCATTTATTATTGCTTCCTTCTCCTTCAATTACTCTTAAAGTTACAATTATTAACTTGCAATCTAAATTTAATTAAAAATTCTTACTATCATTGCCTTCTATTATATTTCATCATTCATTCTCTTTTCAACTTAATAACGATCACGTACTTATTACTCTAAAGTCTGTATAGTCTTATTTTAATCTCCATTTACAATCTTTTAATCCTATTTGAGTTTCTCTAAAACTTTAACTACTTTTTCATTTTCTTCCAACAACATTCCTATTTGTTAATCCTTCTTTTCACTAGATTATCTTAATTAATTCAAATCATTCAAAGCATCTTAAAATTACCTACCTACTTTAGTAGTCTCCATTGTAGCATCATTTAATTATGCTTATTATCTCTAAATAATGATTTCAGATTGTTTGATTTTATACTCTAATTCTTAAATTTTCTTCTCTTATAGTTTTTTAGCTGCTTATTCTCTGGATAGTTCAGATACCTCTTACATAGTTCGTGAAGGACTAGCATGGTAAGCAATTTAACTACCATCATTTTTAAAATGTTGACTCATCGTTATAACTGTATAATTAATAATATTTATAATTATATTCAAACAATATATATTTCTATACTAATAATTGTTAATTTAATATCAATAATAATGAATTCTAGATAAAAATGTTACTTTATTTGTATAAATTTCATTATTCCATAATTAATTCTAAAATTAATATTGTATTAATTATAATTCAAAGTTAATTAACTTTCATAATTGTAGATTAATTATATTAAAAATATGCTAAAACATCAACCAGATTTACAGAATTTCAATCATTTTCAAAGATAAATTTATTAAACTAGCATGTCCAATAATTTTTAGATGCATATTCACTTAATCTAAAAATTGATTGAAATGCCATTCTCTCAAAATGACATCCTCACTCTCTTGCTATAAGCTCTTAATAACCTAGCAGTTAATTATTATAAGTAATGTTCTTATCATATAAATGCTTAGATTTGATTTATTTGCTAATAAGATCTTTAAATTTATGAGTTCTCATTTACTGAAAAATGGTCAATTACACTGTAATTAGTTTAGACAACAAGTGATAATGTTTATTGTCCAATTAAACATGGCAAAGATGAAATTACAATTAGGATGTTATGGTAAAGCCTTTCTTCTTGCTGAATAAGCTATGAGTACACTAGAAAAAGACTTAATTTGTAGATTGAAACAAAAAGATTCAAAAATTGAAGATGCCATGCTTCTTATCAATGGTTATATGATTTTAGCTAAATCCTATGAGTTTTCATCAGAAAAAGATCTCTAGTACATTCATAATAAAAGCGTTTGGGCATAGAAAAATTAATAAGATTAATTTTGTAAATTCTATTTAAATGCAAAACAATTAGCAATCAAATATTTAGGAAACAACAATAAAATCATATAAAAGTTACAATATTCATGTTCACATCGTGTCTAAAAACCAAAGACTCCTTAACCAATAATATAATTAATTTCAAGATAATAATTGTATCAATTAATTTAATTATTGAAATTGGTAAAAGGAAGAATCACAATAGTTACTCAACCTGAAAAACCTTTATATAGAAGATGTATTAAGGGATCTATAGACACTTATAAAACTACATCAACATAGAATAGCTAAGTTGATATGTCTAAACCATATATTAAACAATTTCGAGTGAGATGTAAATAAAATAGTAATCATGAGATTAATTCTTCAGATGAAACTACAAAAGAGAAAATGCAGAATTGTGATACTCCAATTTCATAATATAAACAATTAGAAACTATTATTTAAAAAAAAGTTGAAGAATAATTGACTATGAAAATAAATTCAAAATAATTGAATAATCTTGAAGATTAAAAAAAGTTATAGGAATAAAATTAAAAAATATCTAATTTATACGATTAAATTTAATAACTTAAGGAATAACTAAAAGAAAAAGATATAATGTAAGAGTAATAAAAAATGTAAATCGAACTTATATAAGCTCATAATAAAAAATAATCATTAAAGAATGTGAAATGTATTTAGAGCCCTATTAAAAAGAATACATTTATAAATGAATTTTAAATATCAAGTGAATAAAAATAATCTTTAATTTAAAGTGCCATTCAAACTAAGAGAAATGAAATTAATGAATTTAATACTGAATAAACACCTATCAAATTAGTAAACTCTCTAATTGGAGAATTCTAAACTCCTGAAAATAAGAGTTCAATTGCTGAATTTTAATCTAACAAAAAAAGCACTCCTCCTTTTAGTTTTAGTTTTCATAAACAATAATAGTAATCAATAGATGTACCATTGACTCCTCCTCCAAATGTCACTCAAGATAATACACTTGATTAATCTTAATAGTGGCCATCTTAAAAATTATAGCATATTAGCATAATTGAATTTGAGGAATCAATGAATTTTTCAATTACTTATTGTAAATTTATTTATTTATTTTATAGAATCCAATTAAGAACAATATTCTATATAATTATAACCAAATGAAATATATATGATCTAAGTAGAAAATGAATTATCCTTTATAATTGAAATCTCTCTTGTTACTAATAAGGCAAATCCAAAATTAGATGACTTTTGCATTTTAATTTAAGTTAATATAAATTCTTAAAGAATCAGTGAATTGATAGAAATTAGCTCTTTGGCTGATATGTTATAACATACAATAAATAATATTTGTATTCCTTATCCTTTGAAATACATAACATCATATAAACTATTTATTTAATACCTTTTAGTTCCATTTATTTAGGTATAAATGGAAAATAAATAATACAAGATTGGTTTGTATTCTATTCCTACAGGTCTTTATAGTAATTATTAATGCATTAATTTATATGGTGATTAATGTGAATGGGCTATATTTTTTATAGAAAATTATAAATTCAAAGTAATCGTATTTCAAAATAAAATCAATATCTAAGATTTTGAAATAATCTTTGATTAAGTGTCTTTTGATGAGTATTTTGAGTTATTGAATTTTGACTAGTATAATTAATAGGAGATGTCAAATATATTACATACAATTAAGAAGATTTAATCACCCTCTCTTAATTATTTCAAACTTCCAAATGTAAAAATAAAAGATAAAGAAAAATTAATAAATGTTATACATAATTGTCTTATCTAAATTGAAATACTTATTAATGAATAGAAATAAATGGATGTTAAACATTATTTGAAGGAGAATGTTATAGTACTCAATTTAGATATCATTGATAAATGTAAAATAAGAGCATCTTTAGTATAAAAAATTAATGGTAGAATAGATCTAATACTAAAGAATTTTTATTAAACTCATCTTAATTAACAATAACTTGGATTTGCAATTAGTTCTATTCAAATTACAGATGAATTTATTTAAGATAAATTTCATATTGACTTTTTTACATTAAATGAAAGTGAGAAATAATTCATTCTTAGGAAAATTAGTAATTATTTTAAATTGCATACCTATAATAGTTTATAGGATGGTAATGATTTAGATTGGAAAAATGAGAATCCCATATAATAAATAGATTAAAACTTTGGTGGAACACACAAAATAATGATAGTAGATTAATATAGAATTCCTATAAATTTTACTCTAATAGGAATACAAGATAGACCAGAATTCATTAGAGTTGATATGTTTGATACTGAAAAAGTATAATAAAATGGACTTTTATTTTTTATTAATGAAGATTAATGGAGAAGAAGAGAAGTTTAATAATCTATAAAGAAAAGTAAATAATCAAAATACAATAAAGAATTTGCAATATAGGAAAAATATTATTTGAATTAGGTATTGTAAGATGGAGGTTGGAAAGTGATTGAAAAATTGTTAATGGTTAAGAATTCAATTTAAATAAATTAAGATGGAAAAATTCATCGGTTGGAATAATTTTTGAATTGGAAATCAATTTAAGAAAATTGATTATAATTTATATATGTATATATGTAGTATTTGTAATTGCTTTCTTGCTTATAAATCAGATCAAATTTACAAGTACCCTTTAAAGGAAGGAGAATAATTAAAGTATATATTGAGAGTTAATTAGCTTTTTGACATTTAAAATGATAGATAATTACAAAGAAGATCAATTCAAAAAATATGATTTATTTAGTCATCTATATTGTAAATTCTGCGATTAAGAGATAGGAATGAGAATAGGAAAAGATTTTTCTATTTATAAATGCCAACTTTAAATATCTTTAGGATCTATAAATATTGGAGTATATTCATTGAAATAAGAACTCTTATGTAAGATATAATAAATACTTGACAAAACTTGTTATTAATGTTATTTATAACCATTACTCAAGAAAGAATTAAGTAATGTATAAATAATTCCAAATGTAAATGCAGCAATCATAATACATTAAGTAGAATCTCGAGTATTATTATTGGGAAAGAATGGTTTATATAATGATTTAGCATAAAAATTATGGAAATAAACATGTGGAAATGTATTGTTGATTTTATATGATAAAGATGAAACTAATTAAGAAGAATTAATACACAATTTAGCTACTTAAGGAGAGTAACCATAGATTGCTGAATTGTTTTAATCTTAAAATTTAGTATTTTTTACTAAAATTCTAAATTTGAATTAAATCTTATCAAAATATTTTGCAAAATCATATAATCAATGTTATCCAGTTGAGATTATAAAAAAAGAAGAAGATGTCTCTAATGAAAAGTGTTTTCTCTTGAAATACTATTATCAAAGATATAAATAAATAGATCATCCTACTTAAGATGATAAATTGACACTGTCTTTAATAAAATAATCTCGTAAGTAGTTAAAATTTGAATGTAAAATTTAATGAATTAGTTTATAAAATAATAAAAGAAAATATTAAGAATATTTTATTTTTTAAAAGTATATTTTATATTGTATTATTGATTTCATCTTTAATCTATATATATATATATATTTACATTAATTAGTTGTGACTTTGTAAATAATTATCATTATTAATTAAAAATGTTACTTGAAAACATAAAAGTAATAAATAATGATTTTTATAGGTTGCCATTAGAATAAGGCCTTTTAATAACAGAGATCTTGAAATTTCAGATAAGTGTACCCTCAGAGTTACAGATCAAGAGACCTTAGTAGTAATTCCACCGGTAGAGGCAGAAGTTAAGTAGGTCAAAAAGACCTATAAATTCAACTGGATTTTTGACTAAATAGCTTCTCAAAAGGATATATTTGAAAAGACACTTGAATATTAAATACTTTCTTTGTTAGATGGAATAAATGTAACTCTCTTTAGTTATGGAGCTTCTGGAACAGGAAAGTCACACACGTAAATATTTTTTGTATTTTAAGACTTATGAAATTGAATGAAGATTATGGATTATTGATAAGGGCACTCAATTAACTATTTTAAACTATACACAACAAAAAAAGGAAGATTTAGATTAAATTTTCATATATAGAAATCTAATAAGAGTAACTTTATGATCTACTAAACAATATGAATGGAAACCTTGACATTAAAGATGATATAGAGAAAGGTGTAATAATAAATGGAATGAGAGAAATTGATGTTACCAGCACTTAAGAAGTCATCAATTTAATATAGTATGGAAAAAGACAAAAATCAACTAAGTAATAACATGAAATTCTGATATTTACTAACTACATATAAGATATTGTTGGTTCAAATAATGAAACCTTAATTTCTAAATTTATAGTTGCTGATCTATCTTGGTTTGATAAAGTTGGATAAAAGTCTTCATCCTTATAAGTTCTAAATGACTGTATATCTTTACTAAGTGAAGCATAGAATAAAAATATTTAACCATTCATTCCATATCGAAATAGCAAATTAACTAAAATTCTAAAAGATTCCTTTGGAGGTAGTTCTAAAACATTAATTATTGGTTGTGTTTCACCTTCAACAACAAATTATGAAGAAACCATCTAAACCTTAGAATATTGTTAAATGGCTACAGGAATCTTTAATTAAAATGCAATCAAAACCTTACAATAAAGTAATCAGCAAGAAGATTTTAAATAAATTTATGATTAATTAGTAAATGAGAATGTGGAACTAAAGAAATAATTAACCAATAGATCAAATTAATCCAATTAAAAATCTATAAATAATGAAAAGGAATAAACTAAATTATATGAAGAAAATATTATTGACCATTTTAATAATGAATAAGACATTAATTAATCTATTTTCAAATACTAATGGGAAATAGAATAAATTAAATTTACTATAAATGAAAATTAAGAAAATCTTTAACGTATTGATGGAATAGATAGAAACGCAGCAGATTCTTTAAGATATTAAATTGAATAGGATTTTAAATAATTACACAATTATTAGGAATAATTAACCAAATTTTAGAAATAGGCAAACAATTTTATCATCTAAAGAAGAGCAATAGAAGAAGTAATATATTATTTAATTAAATTTAGAATGTTAATTAAAGTAATTTATCAAACTCTTATAAATTATATTTAACTAATGTAATTGAAAAACATATTTTGAGATTAGAAGTATTTGAAATAAAACTTAAAGAATAAATAAATGAATTACATAGATAATAACATGAAAGAATTATGGCTATTTAAAGAAGTTAAATAAATTTAAGAGATAGAATTATTGCAGATTAGAGAAGTCATATCATATCACATGGTAAAAATCAAACAGTGTAACATTATTCTTAAATTGACACCACAACTGAAGTAATAGATGGAACTAAGGCAAAACTTAAGCATTATCCATTACCTAAAGTTAAAGGTATTATAAATCATTATAATTTAGACCATTATTTTAATAATGAAGCATACTTGTATAGAAAACAATCCCCAAAATCAATTTTTACACCAAGACTTCAAACTCCTTTACAACTGAAAGACAAAAAACCTTATATACCTAAAACACCTAGGGCAAAAATACTTGATAATCTTTCCACACCTATTCTACCTAAATCAAATCCATTGGCAAAAGCACCTCCTTAAAAATTAATTGATGCTTAATCTATGGTAGCCCTACCTTTAATAACAACAAATAGAAATTTATCTAAATTTGTTTATGACTGGAGGGGTGGTGGTTATAAGTTTATTGAAGACAAAAAAATAATACCATCATAAAGAGAACTTAAAAAGATTATCTAATCCAAATAACATACTTAGTAAAGTTTTGACAAATCATTTTTCACTACTTCTAGTAGAAGTAAATAAATATTCAATTATGAGGTACTTCTGCAAAAAGAGTGTCTATTAAGCAAAGTATTTTACTTCCTGGGAAAGTACACGAATCCCCTTATGTGAAAGGATTTATTAATAAAGAAATTCAAAGAAAGATGAAATTACAATAATTGAATTAAAAAATGATGAAAGCAACTAAAAAGTAATGATTTATATTATATATCTTGTTTATATCTTACATTTATTGATATTATTATAGTATAATAGCTAAAGTATTAACATAATTAATATTATTATTAGATTTATGGTTATTATTACAAAAATAAGAAATCTCATCATATTAATAATCAATAAAGTTTTATCCATAAACTAAATTTAATGTCCCTTTTTATTTGAGGTAGTAGTTTATTCTTAGTTGAAATATTGAAGAAATGAAAATTAATATTAGATTTAAGAATAAAATTGTATTACTTAAATAATATTATTATACTTCATTAATGTACTGCTTATAATCAATAAGTAAATATATATATTTTAAGAGAATATGTTATTAATATAGATGACCTTTTAAGATAATTGACACAATCAAATAAATAATCATAAATCGTTTTCTTTGTAGGATGATGTTATCACTTTGATTTCTTCTTCAATTGTTGTAATTTCATTAAGCAACTCGTCATATTATTTGGGAGTAAGATTCCTTAGAATAAAGTTAATGAAATTACTTTCCTTTTTCAGTATCTAAAAAGGCAATAATGTGATCGACTTATTGAACCATTTCCTATAATTTCTCATAATCTTATTTAAATTATATTCTTTCCCTCCATGATTTGATTTCATCAAAGCCTTCTTATGATTAGCTTACAGCAATTGTAATTAAAACGATAAATACAATAATAATTTTCATTTGATATTTTAAATAGTTAACAATAAAATAGAAAAAATATAATATAAAACAAAAGAGTAAGACTTTTGATTTGATTAAATATTGATTTTCTGGTTTTTTTATTCTTTTAAGTATCTATTTTAGTATTAAAGTATAATTTTCGAAAATAATATAATTAAAATGAGTGGAAGATCAATTAAATATTCATAAAGCAGTTAAAGAAAAAACAAAACAGAACCTGATAAATTGAGTAGATTTCATTCTATTGATATGAGAGGTATTTTGAATGTTTTTATTTAGGACCATTTAAGTATGAACCATTATAAAACATTTCTCATCCTATACAACCTGATGATGATGTTTCTGTCAGAGATCCAACCTTAAGGACTGTAGATAAATCAAAACTATCATAATCTATGTATTAAAATAACTCTGGTCAAATGCTAAGTCTACGATCAAAAACTCCTATTAGCGAACCAGATGAAAGTCCATTTACGTTAAAATTTCCTTAGAGATAATAGGAAATTATAAGAAAAAGAAGCAAAAGCAAATTAATAATGTATTTTATAGAAAGAATCAGAAAGAGATTTAAAATAGATAGTAAAGCTAAATAATTTTAGTATTTGTTCGATTAAGAAAATAATTCAAAAGATTATAATTGTAAACAATATAAATTTAAATAGAGGGACTTTGTTACCTTCTTCATGGTTATTATAAGGTTGGAACATAATATTTTATATAATCTTACATTTGATGTTCATCTATGTACCTTTATCAACAGCTGAAATTGTCAAGGATTTGAATTATGTTTTTTTAGTATTTAAATGTTTGGATGTGGGAATGTAATTGTGTAGTTCTTTTACAGAGAATGGATAATTCATTACTAATTTCAAATTAATTTCAATCAGATATAATAAATAATTGTTGTTGCATGATTCAGTAATATATCTTAAATAATACATTAGATCACTATTATAGGATTAATATTTTTGAATACTTTAACATAAAATTTTAAATTCTATGTACTAACAGCAGTTCTTTTAAGTTTAATAAAGAGATTTTATGAAATTGAAATACACTTAAAATTTGAATTCAATTTATTTCATCCCTTAATTTTGGTGTTAAATTCAATAATTAAAATGATTCTAATCTTTCATGTAATCACTTGCTATCAATATGCATTATTCAATCAATATCATGAATAATTTGCCTCATACTTATCATCTCTAAATGTGACTATATCTATATATGCATTCAATTCAAATTATATACCTAATGAATAAGAAGAATTACTATTTAATTGTTTAATCAATTTTAGTGCTATTATTATGTTTGCTTACTTTTTGACTTAATTTGTGTAGTTATTTAAGAGCAATAGATTATCAGAATAACTAAGTGAATTTCTATCTATAAATAAGTTAGATTCCAATTTAAAATTTAAAATTACTAACCATATCTTTAATTAACCAAAATTCTATCATAATCAATTTGTATCCAAATTATCAGGATAATTACTTTAAGAATTTAATTTTGTCTAAAGATCTTAATTACTTACTAAATATTTTAAATTCTATAATCAACATACTATTAATACACTCATTAATTATTGTGAAGATATGATTTGTTAACCTAATTAAGTAATAGTAACTGAATCTGAATATGATGATTGTTCCTTGTATTTTATTCTTGAGGGTAATTTTAAAATAGTCAATAAGATGGGGGTTTAACTATAGATCCTGGGAGTATTTGAATTTATTATTATTTATAGTCAACCCAAACCTTCGGTGAAATCTCCTTCTATACTTAATTACCCAGATCTGCAACAGTAATAAGTGAAGGAGTATGTAGACTCTTAAGAATCAGAAGAGAAGTTTTCCTTAAATTATTAACATTTAGTGACAAAGTATAAAAATTGATATATTTACTTAGCAATATTTCTATAATGTTAAAGATCGTATATTAATTCATAAGGACTTACCATGTTTATGTTTTTGTTGTCAATCAAGTGATCATCTTATGACTAAGTGTCCTTTATTGACTTTTAGACCTGATAAAGAGAAAGTGATAAAGACAAATACCTATCCTATTAGGAATATTAGATAAATTTGTAATACCTATTATAAATATATGTCTAGATGCTAGAAGATCAAAAAGAGGAATTAGAGCTTTTGATTTTTTTAAAGACGCAGAGGCTAATCAGGATTATTTGTTGTAGTTGTATTCAGATAACCATTTTCAATCTTCCAATCAGTTTAGTTAATCAAATCTACCATATGATGATGTATATATTAAAGAATCTTATGCTTCTGCTTAGAGTTTTAGTAGAGTAAGCAGAGAGAAATCGTTGTTAAAGAGTACATCTTTGTTAAAGGAGAAATCTATGTATGAATAATAATAATCTTTGATAAATGATGTGTAATGTATATCTTTCTATCTCAAAGTTTTTTAGAAACTACAGATAATTAATATATTGAACATTAAGGAGAAATGGATGATGATAAATTTATTAGTTTAGTAAGAAAAGATTAACAAAAAAATACCTTTGCCACTGCTGGCTTTGGTAATATTGGTCAACAATCAATTAAAGATCAAAAATCATTGAATGTTATTATTGAAAATGAGAGTTCAG
The DNA here is from genome assembly GCA_000733385.1 of Paramecium biaurelia. Classification (NCBI taxonomy): domain Eukaryota; phylum Ciliophora; class Oligohymenophorea; order Peniculida; family Parameciidae; genus Paramecium; species Paramecium biaurelia. The sequence goes on along the minus strand of JPFL01000019.1, from coordinate 44,867 downwards.
AAAACTCTCCTTCTTTAGAAAGTGTTTTAGAGTAAAGCAATTAACCTTAAAGAAACAAAGATCCTAAATTAACCTTTAATTATAATTTTGATAATCAGATGAGTGAATTATAGAATAAATACTAATAATATTAGAGAAATGCATCAGAATCTATTAATAATTCTGTTCTTAGACAAGAAAATAGATAATCTTCAATTAGATAAAACTCTTCAAGATCTCAAACTTATAGTCCTATTACTTCTAATAATATTACTGCTAATTCATATCGTTCTTAAATAAAATAAAATGAAAACACTTAAACTCCTTCAGCTAAACCTAGAAGATCTACTAATTCCAATTATACTGTCAGATCTATCTCTGGAATCAATAGATAATATACTGATAGTCCAGAATTGTAAAGTAGAAAGGGAACGAACAGAAAAAAATCAACCAGAACTGGAACAAAAGTATCTGTCGCACCTTCTCAATTCTAACCTTTTAGTGGAGTTGATGTAAACATTATTTAATAACTATAAAGAATCCAATGGATGCAGAGTTTGGTGATAATGATTTTGAAAAGTTATACTTATTTGAAGTATATCTGCCTTACAACAATTATGATATTGTTATTTACAAGTAATTCTTATAATAATGATTTTTAGATTCAATTAGTATAACCAATAAAAAAAATTAAGGAAACTATCTAAATACTTTTTATCGTTTAAATTAGCAATATAAATTTAGAGATTGAAAGCAAAGTAATAATATATTTCATATTAATTAGACAATGTAAAAAATGATTTTGATGATAATTCCTAATATTTAATATTATATTTTATTAAATTTTAATCCTTCATTTATATCTCCTATGTTTAATTTATTCTATAATAATTTATTTTACATTTTATATCTTAAACCCTAAAATATAAATAAAATAAATTCATATATGTATATAGGTGGTAATCACTATATTTCAAGAATTTTAATCTATTTATCATCAACCCAATAAGCCATCTAAACTTAACCATTTTCATTTTTACTCTTCCCTATACCATATCTTTTATTGTTTTTGAATTACCCATCATAAAAACTTTCATCATTACAAATAAATATTCCTTTTCCATCCATCTTTCCATCTTTCAACTATCCTATGTATTTACCTTTCTAACTTTTAACCACTCCTTCAATCATTTAATCTTCATAAAATTACCCTTCCAAAATAACCCCTCCTTCTTATATTACCATAATGTCAGATCCAATATTTAAATTACCATTATTTTAATTGCCAAACAATGTTAATTTCCCTTAACCATGCATCTAACTATCCTTTACCTATCCCTTATAATATAAAGTATTTGTAATAAATATTGATCCTTCACCTGTTATCTACCCAAATTCCCAGTCTCCTTAATACTATGCTTCAGCATTAAATACAATTGTTCCTTTTCCATGAGCAATTCCTTTAGAATATTAACCATAATAATATTGATATTCTTATTCATTCACATAAATAGTACATCCTTTACCTTCTAACAAATTATTCTTCCAATAACCTAAAAAATATTTATCCTGCTTATCAGAAATAAGCTCCCCATAACCACATTATATAAATTCCTTTTCTCTTAAACCACGATATGATCCATTAAGAGCAAGAGTAAATTCTTCTTGTTAATTTATTTTCTCCTTCCAAATTTATTTTAATTCAATATCCTTTTCCAAAACTTCCATTATACATTTCTTAATTCGTTCATTTGTTATTTATGGTATTACTAAATTCTTATTTCTTTAACGAACAACAAATAATTTATTTTCAGATTGATATTAGTTTGTTGATCCAACAGAGCCCATTTTCAATAATTTTATTATAATTTAAGATAAAATATATTTATTAAATTAAAAATATACTTATTCAAGGTTGGAGTAAAAATTCATACAATAAATTACAAAATTCAAGATTTATTCATTTTTTCATCTTTTAAATTCTCCAGCTTTCAGAAAATTCATTTAATTTTTATATAAATTCTTAATGAAAACCAATAGAACCTTAATTTTCAAGTAGTTTATACTTTTATTAATTATTCTATTGTATTTCTAAAGTTTATTATTTATTATTCTATTATTGTATTTGAATAATTTAAGATTTTGATTATAAATTAGATAGATCTAATTTAAGTTTAACATTATTAGATTTTATATCGAGATTGTTATTATATTTGTATTCAAATTTTCTTATACTTTCTAGAATGGAATCATTTTCAAATCTATAAAAAAAGCAAAACTAGATTCATCAGAATCATTTACAATAGAATTATCAGCATCATGCTCATTTCTAAATTATATTGTTTAAGTCCATGAATTTTATTATTAGATTCAAATATACTTTCATCATTAAGTACTTCTTCATTATAAATTTTTTCAATATCAATTCCACTTCTTTGATTGCTAAAACTAATTTGATCAATTTTGCTTCTTTTTCACTCATATCTTATAATTTAATTTACATTGCATTATGCATTTCTTTTAATTAAATAGTATCCATACAATCATTTTGTTTTTTTGATTATTTTGATGTTTTAAATTGATTAATTTAATCAATCAATAAATTTCTTTCTTTTTCAATAATTTTATAATTATTTAAACATAATTCTTTTTCTCTATTGATTTTATCAATAATTTCATTAAATTTTAACTCTTATTCACATAATATCTCAATTGATATATTATTCATCATTTCAAAAAAATTATTGATAATTCTAATAGATATATCATTAATTGGAGTAAATTGAATAAATTAATATTTGTATACATTTAATAGATTGCATTATTTTAATAATTATTCTTTATAGATTTCCCATTTTTATTGATATTTTTCTTGATGATGATCTATTAAATTTATATATTAAGATTTTAAAGTTCCTAATTTTTAGGTTTCCTTTATCCTGGACTTTAAGAATCATTAGTGAGATTGGGATTTAGATTCTATTTAGATCTATATAATCAAATTTGAATTACAATTACTAAAGTAAAGTGGTTGAAAATAAATGACTATCGCCTACAATCTTTCTTAATTTTTAACCATTATAAGAAGTTTGAAGTGAATCATCTTCAATTTACATAGTTCCAATTACACGACTTTTGGAACTGCTATTGGTTCGATTATTAGTGTTTTCTGAGATATTGATTTTATTTTATTTATAACGTTTCTCTTCAATTGATTTGGAAGTGGACTCAGGTTATTTGATAGTCAAACGCTATTAAATTTAGGATGGATATGAAAGAAATTATTATATTCTGGATAAATGTTAGGTTGAGATGATTATTTAGATATCACTACTCTAACTAAAGAGTCTTTAACATTGTTAGGAGCTACTCGTTGCATTTCTGATAATTTAATTAAATATTCATTCTATAAGAGGTGGTAATTCTGAACGACAAGTAGGACACTACATTTTAATGTCAATCCAACTGCGAAGACAAGATGGATGGAACCAATGATTACAAGGGGTTTGCATAGCCTGTTTAAGTATTAGTTTTTCAGTTGGCACTTGTGTATCAAAGGGATCTTCCATTAAGGAAGTCAAACATATTGCACATTCTTCCTAGAGAAAATGAATGGATGATTGGTACATAATCCTCTTATATATTAAGTGCTCTGTAATAATTGTATTATTTTGGTAGGAAACATTTAGGAATAAATGATCTTGGGCCCAATTTGTATTAGATATAAAGTACAATTATTTGAAGTAAGTATTCACTTAAATAGATCATACAAAATGCTAAGGAAGGTTCAAGACCATTTAAATTACTTGGACATCCTCTATTATAGATCTAAAATATGATAATTATATACTTAATAGAACATACTTGGAACCAAGATACCAAAAACAAAATAAGAGATGAATCTAGGGTTATTACCAAGTCGAATATTATGGATAATTTATGGAAGTAGAATTAAGCCAGTTAAACAGATAAACCAATTATAATTGGAAAGGAAGTACATCAATACAAAATATATGATGAGACTGAAATCTAATTTAATTTAAAGTAATTTACAGAATTAAACAAAAAAGTAAGTGATTGCTCTTCTCATTCTTTATTGATCAAATAAATCTTCTAAGTGTCTACTTCTCCAAACTATCCAAATTAACTTCATATCACAGGTGGTTGCCAATAAGAAGTAAAAGAAAGCAGGTAAAATGAAATATTAAAAGTATTGCTAGAGTTGATCATATATTTTACATAATTAATTAATGCTTTATAGAGATTTTCAAGACAAATGTAGGAATCTTAAACAGTCAAATAACCAACTGCAAAAAAGGAGATCTAAATATAAATTTAAAAGATTTACTTTGTTAGAGTCTTCCACATTCTCAATTAATGCTTTACAGAGTTTTGTAACAAATAAGAATTAAGTAAAACATATCATCACTGACATTGCACAATACATAATAATCCTTAATAAATAGTTTGTGGTATCTAGGGTCAGATCCATTTCTATATCTACATCACAACGTGAATCCAATGATTTATTATGAGTGTACAAATGTGTTTTAATCTTAGCATGTTCCTTATCATAATTTTCACCTTAAAATTCGATATTGACAGTATATGCTATTTCACAATTCTCTCTTGAATAATGGGTTCTCCTAAATTTGTAAGCTGAAGAATAGTTCAAGACACTGATATTCTCGAATGAACTAACATTAAATCACTCTTTACATATCACTCTCAGAGTAATTTGTCAATTTAAATATGCCTAATACTTGTCTTTGTTCTTGATATTTTGGATTCAGCAACTAAAACTCAAATCGGTCAATGAGATCATTGTTATTTTATTAAGTGTTATTTGATAAGAATATCATATATGCATCTCCTTATTCAACTGACAAGTATTGGAATTATTCTTCCTTTTTCAATGATGTCCATAACCCCTTGTATTCATACCCATATAGTATCTTTGACAAATCTATAATATTTTATGGACGATCTCCAAGTCCTACTACTAAATGCAATAAAAAAATGCATAACATTATAAAAATTAATTATAATCTAATCTTACCTTTTTCACACCTATATAATTTATATTTCAAATAAATAAAAACTATCTCTTAAAACAATACTCCCCTACTCTCTTTCGCACTCAAAAGATCAGATTATATTATGATTACAACAAGATAGGTCATCGAAGATAACTTAGCAGTAATGAATATACTTCCTTTGTCAATGAAAGAAATGAACATCAAATTGATTCTGTTTCTAAAAATTACTCCAAAGTCATATGAGATGTTATTAATAAATATGGACAACTGAAAACAGAATTACTTAGCAAAGATAAAAAATTAGAATACACAATTCTATAAAGATGAATGGCTTAATGAAAAAGTATTCATATATTCTATCTAGAAATGCAAATGAAGTTCTATAAGTGAGAAACAAGAATTGAAAATGGAAGTGCTTAAAATCATAGAACTAGTTTAAAGGTTTAACTTTAAATCAAATGATGTTTTATATTTCTATTGTGTCAGTTAATTAGCTAGTCTTTAAATAGAAAATAAATAGTTTCTGAATACCTTTAACAGCTAGTAAGCGAACAAGTTCATGAAGTAAATGGTATAAACAACATACTCAATAGGTGATCAATATATTTAATAATTCTATATTGTTGAACCTTTATGCATTGAAATATGGAAGTATATATTTAATAAATATAATTTAATTAAAATAAAAGAATTCTATGTATGTTTGTGGATTTCTAGAGTAAATTCAAATGCTAAATTCTTATTGTATTCAGATTTAATGATAAAATGTAATAATTAAATTTTAGAATGATATTCTACTAGATAACAAACATACAGCATTATGATTGTCTATAAAATTACATTTGATTATCCATATTTTCATAAATAGAGGACTTAGGGAATGATAATCTAATTTTTAATAAGTTTATTTAATTGTTCATTTTTATATAATTCATTTTATATTTAGATAAATTATATAAGCCTAGTCATCTCTTTAACCTTCAATTTCTTCGAGATATTTATTTTAATAGGGACCAAATATTTTAAACTTTAAATATTATAAAAATTCTGTCATTGAAGTATTAATCGGCATAAATTCTTCAATAAAATATGAATTATATCCAGGCATTATAAAGCCCTAAATTTTAATTTTTTTACAAAACTCTCCATTTACTTTAAAAACAATTTCTTAAGTTTCATTTGGATATTAAATATCTAGCTTGATATTATTCATGGCATAAATGTTATTGAGTTCAATTAAGTCTTCATTATTAATATAATATCTTATTAAGTGATTTTGGTCTTTTGTGATTATTTTTAGATCCTCACAAATATCTTAAAATATCTCCTATATAGAAGTGTTCTTATATGCAAGCATTTCCATATCATTATTGTACTATATCTTAATCATATTTTTTAAACAAAGTTTAATTTCCTTACTTTTATTCAAAGCAAATTTATATTTTTCAACAGAATCTTGATTAGCTTCTTTATTTTCAAAGATTGTTTTTACTAAGATACCTTTGTTGGTTTAAAAATATGATATTTATCGAAAATCAAATGGTTTAATTTCTATTTCATTTATAAAAAAAATAAATGGGCGAGTTATGCTAAGTTGTTAATTTTGAAATAATTCTACCAAAATATCATGAAAAACACACGATATTGGAGTAGTCGTATATTATTCTATAATCAATTCAATTTTTTTTATTTGCAAATCCACTTATACTTTATATATTCTTTTTTTATTTTATTTGTATTCACTACCAAAAGATTTCAGTTTTAGTCTCACATAGAGTGTGCAATTATTTGTAAAACCCAATGTTGACAGTGTTCTTGCTTCATTTTATTACAAATAAGTCCCATTACCCAATTAATATTCTATAGTTTTTTCATATTATACTTGCCTTCTCTAAGCAAATATTTATTCTTTGATTCCATTTGCAAAAATATTAAATGGAATATCAGGATCAATTGACAATTACAAATTTAAATTAGCCTATTCTAAGTTCACAACAACATTGACATTAATACCATGAGGCGGAGGCGGGTAATTTCTATGTTATTCTCCAATCTACTGACTAAGAAGTTTATTCATTGATAATTTTGTTTGTTTTCTATTAATAATATATTTATAATTGAATACATATATGAAGAATATTATAAATATATAAAATATAAATAATAATTTAATGTTTGATGAAGATTATTATAGAAGATTAATAGTTTAATCATCAAATTAATCAATTAGAACAATAAATACTTCCTCATTGATTTTATAACATGACTGCTTTTAAATGGGCTAGTAAAAAGTGTTAATTATGATTAATTTGAAAGATCTAAGTATAGCACTAGTCGAATTGATTTTGTAATATCATTCTGATATTGATGGAGTTGATATCTTATATAGAACATTATAATTTTTATCAATAGTGGAAAACCATTTGGAAACATTAAGAAGATGAGTATAAGAAGTAGAACAGACCACTTCTTGATATTCCCCAAGTTTGCTCACACTTTTAAGAGTTCATTTAATGCTTTATCTGACAATTCTATGATACAAATTGAATTAAAAACTCCTTTCCTCAACATCTAAAAACAATATTATATTTTCAATAAAACCTTAGCTTATGTTCTTAGCAGTAAAAGACACCAGACTATTTCACATACTTTTATCATTAAGTCTAATTCAAACTAAGAGCACATAAAATGATATAAAATATAAAGAATGATGCTATCAATTACTTAAAAAATAATACTCAAGAGATAGAGATTTATTCGAAAATAAGCTATTGTTTATATTCTTAACAAAATTTTATAATTAAAAAGAGTAGTAATTCTAAATTGAAAAACAAAACCTCTATTTACACACTTTACTTGAAGGGATGATGATGATCAATTTATTTTTGGAAAGGCACTCTAATAAATTATTCCGAATAATTTAGTAAAAACCTCAACTAAATAAATTTTTTACAATATTTTGTCCACTAAATAAAACTGACACTTTTGAATTATAATAATTAATCTCCTATGATAAAGCTATCTGTTATGAGAAATTTAGACAATTTGATCCACCACTATTACTAAATGATCACTAGTAAAAGTATTTCCTTTGATTCAACTGATACTCAGTTCTGCATGCCTACCATCTTGGTATACATGACAATGTTATGTGGGAAGATTATATCTGTTTGTCTAGATTTTATATAATTAATGGTATGTGTCTATTTAATATGTATATTAATAATGGAAGTATATATTTGATAAATATAATTTAATTAAAATAAGAGTGAATTTAAATGCTAAATTTTTATTGTATTCAGGTTTAATGATAACATGTAATTATTAAATTTTAGAATGTCCTACTTCAGGATATACTTTTTAATTTTTATAAAATTCAATTTATTTTTTTAAAGTTTATTTAAGCTTAATCATCTTCTGAAAATACAATTTCTTCACGATATTTATTTTAGTAGGGACCAAATATTTTAAGCTTTAAATATTATAAAAGTTCTATCATTGAAGTATTCATTGGCATAAATTCATCAATTTAATAATAATGATATTCAGCAAAGCCGTAAATTAAAATTTTTTTATAAAACTCTCCATTTACTTAAAAAATAATTTCTTCAGTTTCATTTGGATATTAAATATCTAGCTTGATATTATTCATAGCATAAATGTTTTTGAGTTCAATTAAGTCTTCATTATTAATATAATATCTAATTAAGTGATTATGGTAGTTTGTGAATATTTTTAGATCCTCACAAATATCTTAGAATATCTCCTATATAGAAGTGTTCTTATAGGCAAGCATTTCAATATCATTATTGTACTATATCTTAATCATATTTTTTAAACAAAGTTTAATTTCCTTACTTTTATTCTAAGCAAATTTATATTTTTCAACAGAATCTTGATTAGCTTCTGTATTTTCAAGGATTGTTTTTACGAAGATACCTTTGTTGGTTTAAAAATATGATATTTATCGAAAATCAAATGGTTTAATTTCTGTTTCATTTATAAAAAAAATAAATGGGCGAGTTATACTAAGTTGTTAATTTTAAACTAATTCTACCAAAATATCATGAAAAACACAAGATATTGGAGTAGTCGTATATTATTCTATAACCAATTCAATTTTCTATATTTGCAAATCCACTTATACTTTATATATTCTTTTTTTATTATATATTTTATAATCCCCTTTCAGTTTTAGTTTCACATAGAGTGTGCAATTATTTGTAAAACCAAATTGTTCAATAGTTCTTGAATCATTTTATGATAATTCGAGTCCATTATTCAATTAATATTCTATAGAATCTTCATATTAAGCTTGCATTCTCTAAGCAAATATTTCTTCTTTGATTCCATTTACAAAAATATTAAATGGAATTTAAGGATCAATTGACAATTACATATTTAAATTAGCTTATTGTAAGTCCACAACAACATTAACAGTAATAGCATAAGGAGGGTCATCTCTATATTATTCTATATTCTACTTCCTAGGAAGTTTATACATTGATAATTTGTTTGTTTTCTATTAATAATATATATATAATTGAATACATATATGAAGAATATTATAAATATATTAAATATAAATAATAATTTAATGTTTGATGAAGATTATTATAGAAGATTAATAGTTTAATCATCAAATTAATCAATTAGAACAATAAATACTGATAGACCATGGTATCCTAAAATGAAATAAAAACCTGCAGTTAAACCTTTGTTTACTGAAGATTTTAAATTTTTTGTATTGCCACCTAATAAGATGATTTCATTGTTAAAAAGACATAAAATAACAATTCCAACAGATGAATAGATTAGAGAATTTCTTAGGAATCATTCTTTAAAGAATATAGTAGATTATGGAGTGAAATTGAAGAGTAGTACTGAAATAAAAGTGCATCCTCCTTCAGTGATCATTCAAAATCCAAGAAAGAGAGCAAAGACAAAATAATAATTAACTATAAATAAAAAGACTATGAATATCTTACCTATTCGTAATGTAACAGAACCTAGTAAATAATCGATATCTCAATATAAACCTTTTTGTCATAAAACTTATAGAGTTAATAGGAGTGATTATTGTGATAAAGATGTGTATGGAATGCTAAAGAAATTAAACTTTTCGCCTATGCAAATGGATGAATCACCAAGATAAACTAAAGAAAATATTAATTTTAACACTTTGCCATCTTTAACATATATAAAATCAATTGTACCAAAAAGTGTACTACCTTATCCTCCGAGATCAAAGAAACAGCTTCGATAATTACTGTTGAGAGCCATTAATAAGATAAAGAAATTAGGTTTGACTATTAAGTATGTAATGTAAAATAAGATATTCTCAAAGAAGCCATATGAAAAACCACTTTCTAAAGAATTTATTCATGCAGCTAAAAAAAATTAAATAGATGAAATCTCTAACTTACTATAAATCAATCCTTATCTTGTTTTTGATTTTGATTTTTATAACATGACTGCTCTTCACTGGGCTTGTAAAAAGGGTTATGTAGAACTAGTTCAATTGCTTTTGTAATCTCATTCTGATATTGATGGAGTTGATATCTTATATAGAACACCATTAATTTTATCAATAGAGGAAAACCATTTGGAAATCACTCATATCCTATTGGCTCATGGTGCATATCCTTGGAGTACTGCTATTACAGATTTAAAATCTATCTTACAATCTAATGAAAAGGCTAAAAATCTCTTGACCAAAGTTAGAAGGGTAATATCTATTTTCATTATCTATTTTAGTTGTAAATTATGGCCAAATGGACTTAATAGAAAGAATACCTCAGTTTAATATGATCTTAATTACTTATATTTATTAAAAAATAATATCTTAATAATAGTCACAACTTCTTTTTGCGATATGGAACTGGAGAATAACTTCTAGATATTGCAAACCATTTTTTTCGATTTTCAACAATTTAGATATGTTTTCGAAATTCTTTCATTTGATCTTTAAAGTTATAGAAAGGTCTTCTATCTATTTAAGCTAATCGTTTTAATATCAAATGATTGGCTTCAGATATTTCCACAGAATTTGGGTATTTCCAAGGTTTTAATGCTTTCATTATAATTATTTTTATTTATAATTTAAGTTTTAGTAATATTATAATTAAGTAAAACTGAAAACTAATATAAATACAATAATTTTAAGGTATTATTCCAATTTCATATTAATAACAATTTAGAAGATTTAAGAGTTATCTAATTTTATATATGATTTGTTCATATCAAATAAGTTTAAGTTAAAATATTATCTGATTAAATTTATGTTAATAACTATGTAAACTTTAATAAAATTCCTTTTAATATTCTATATCACTATGTTTATAATAATGATATCCATAAATTCTTTCAATTTTTATTTAAAATTTATTTATTTACTAAAATATAAATCATGTATTTAAATCCTTTCTAAAATTGATATTTGTGTTAACATTATTTAATCCAAATATTTAATGATACTATA
>JPFL01000019.1:8026-33273 GCA_000733385.1 Paramecium biaurelia | reverse complement strand
ATTAATAATGTTATATGAAAATTTAAAATAAGTATTTTGTTAGAAATCAAAAAAGAAGGAATGTGTTGAATAAGTTAGTAAAATAGTAGCTGATCTTAAATTTTTTAAAGAGAAAAAAGAAATATTTGATAGCATATTGTATTATCAAATGTTAAAAAAGTTAAATTTAATTGAAACAAAATAAGAAGATGTTTTATTTCATTATGGTATTGGCATTATGTTAATTAATTAGGATCTAATAATGTTGAGTTATTTTATATTATAATGTAAGGGAAAGTTGCAATTCTATGTCCTAAAAATAGAATGATAAGTCATAAATAGATTTTAGATGAATATCATTAAAGTGATGTTGTAGGAAGTCCAAAATCTTCAAATGACTCATTGAGAGATATTATCATATAATAGGCATATTCAAACTTTTTAGGAATGAAGAATCTAAAACAATTTGATTAAGATGCAATTATTGATGAATATAATCATAATCCAAATAACTTTTAAGTTGATAAAGCATTGGATTAATTAATTAAAAAGAGATTTCCAAGCTTAAAGATAGTAAATATGTGTCATTAAGGTGATCAATTTGGAGAAATTGCATTAATAGGTCATGTAAGAAGAACAGCTACAGTTTTATGTGTAACTGATTGTTTACTGTTGACACTAACAAATAATGATTTTTAAAATATCTTATAATAATATCATTAATAAGTAAGAAATGAAAAGATTTAATTATTGAGAAATTTTACTTTATTTAGATCACTATCTGATGGTAAATTAAAAGGAATGATTGAACATATTATTGTATAAAAGTTTTCTATTTTTTCAGTGATATATTATGAAAACACAATACCAGAATATATTTACTTTATAAAATCAGGAGAAGTTGAATTACTTAAAGTAGTAAATAAAAATAAATAAATTTCAATTTCTCTATTGTAAGTAGGTTGTGTATTTGGTCATTAAGATATTGGTCACTCATAATTTAGATAGTATAGAGCAATTTCAAAGTCATGCTAATGTGAATTATACTTGATACCAGTTAATATTGTCTTATAGTTTGATTAATAAAATGAAAATCATCAAGCAGAGAAAGAATTTCATTAATCAAGATTAAAGAGATTGTTAAGTGATCGTCTATCTTTTCATGATAGGAAAAAACAAAATGTGTCTCCACAATCAATTGAAGAAAGATATAAGGGAGATAAAGATTATGAATCTTTTCTTAGTTATGCATTTGCTACAAAGAGGTATAATAAATTTAATATAGAGTTCTTTCGCCTCAGCATAAAAAACTTATTTCTGAGCCATTTGTTCCCTTTTTTGATTTAAATCATTCTAAACAAAAGAAATTCAGACAACATACTTCACTCTCGAAAAATTAAAGTGTTGAAAAATAAACAATTCATAATTTAGATCATTTCAATAATTCTAAAAATTAATTAATAACAACTTAAGTTAATTATCATAGACATCTCTTCAGTCCAAGAACAACTAAAAGACATTTGGATACATTTATGCCATTTAAAAGATTATGATTTATAAAATATCATTAATTATTATTTAATTATATATTTAGTTATTTGTTAATCATTCAACAATAGAATTCTTAATATATATTTTTAAAAGAAAATGATTTTATTTTATTATTATTTTTTTTAATAAATCTATTTCAATTTATATTAACAATTTCTAAATAACAATAAATCATTCATTTTTTTAACAATTTATGTCTTTTATAAATCTTTCTCATAATTATTGGAATTTATTTTGGTTAATTTTCATTTTAGGTTTCATCTTCATCTAAATCTAATTAATCTTCATCATCTTAATCCATACTCAATTCTAATTCATCTTCATCTGAAAAGTTTCCTTTTTGTAATTCTTTCTCAAATAATTCATCTGCAAAAGCATCCTCACTTGTTATACTACTTTTTCTTTAAGGTTTATTTTGTAATTTAAGTTAATTGTCTTATTTTCTTTATTTTTCATATTTTAATTTAAATTATTCTTCATTAATAACAGATCCTGATAGATTAGATATTCTATTTGTAACTCTATTTTTTGCTTCTACAAATTTTGCCAAAAAAGCACTTTATGAATATTCCAAAAGAGGATTAACTTTCTATGAAATATTTTGATCTTTATCTAAAATCTATTTAGCTATCTATTATGCTTTATTATGATAATGTTAAGTAAATGCTTAGATTTCATTCAAAAATGATGAAGCACCTGAAAATGATGGATCTCTTTTGTAATACAAATACTCTTAATTTTCATTAGTCTCTTCCAACAATTATGGTATCTCTATACAAAGCTTTTGAACACAAATTAATGCTGTAATTGTAAATGATAGATTAGAATGCATTGATATTTATAATAATCTTTTGACTATTGCTTTTTATCTTACAATCTCATTATCTTATTTTATTGATAAAAATAACAAATCAAAAAATACTTCACCTAAGCTTGTATTTTGAATTTCTTAAGATAATAACTAAAAAAATATATTATAATAATAATACAATTTCATAAAGACTTCTATAAAAGTGAGCATTGAGATCTGATATTTAATAAACAAAATATAGTGTCTAGATCTTTATTTTAAAGTTTTCTGATGTAGCAATTAGTTTATAAATCAATTTTTCATTTTCCTTATATAATTCCTTTAATTAATCTAAAAATGATTATCCATATGGTAAAGTCTTATTAATTCCTTTTAAAATTTGACTAAATAATTTTGAGCATTTTTAATCAGCTTATGGGACTTTCATTATCTTTTTGAAAAAGATGAAGAAAATTTTAAGCATATAAGCTACAGTGCTAGTTTCTTGAGTTTATAAATTAATTGTGTTAATAAAATTAAGGCAATAATACTAAGCTTCTTAAGGTAAATTGGGTCTATACATAAATCCATAAGTTTCTTTTAAAAATGGATATGTTAATGCAGGTTTTTTCTATTTATAAATAAAAAATGTTACTGATAATTCTCCTGATAGCTTCTTTGTAAGCAAAGTGACTAAAGTTTTCTCTTTATCACCAAATTTATTAACAATTTCTTTTATTAATTCCTTTGTATATATTGGATGAGCACAATGCAATTCAAGCATCATTAAAATGATTTGTCTTCTAACATATGGTAAAACATCTTAGGAAGCCTTGATTAGAATTTCACAGGTCTTTATTAAAGCCTAGTTTATTCCATGCCAATAATATTTCTATAATTCATCAGTTAGATTGGATTCTTCAAAATTGCATGGAACACCTCTCTTTAAAATTAAATGAACTAATATATCCTTAAGTTAAAATAAAGCCTTTAAGCTTTTCTCTCTTGAAGGTAATTCAGCCTATACATATTATAAATAATTGTACAATTTCTAATAACTTATTTAATGAGCCTAATGCATGATCTGGGTTTTCTTTGATTGAAATTGACAAAGCTGAAATTTTATCTGCAATAGTTCCTGAATGAAGTAATTTTTGCATCAATTAAGTATCAGAAGTTGGTTTATCCCTTCTTATTTTCTTCTCCTAATACTCATATAGTTTTTAGGCATGATTAAAAGAATCCTCAATTTTTTTTACCATAATTTATATTAATTATGGAAACTGATCGATTGAGAAAATCTATCAAAATTGAATTTGGACACAAATAAAAGGCTGAAATCCTATCTATTATAGATAGAGAATTATAATCCATTAAAGAAAAGTTAGGCATTCAAATCCTAGAAGAAAACAACAATATCATTAAATATAATATTAAGTTGCTCTAATTGGAAAAAAAAAATGTTGAAAAACATGATATAATGGTAGATTAAGAATTACTATTAAGACATTATGCTACAATAAATGAGAAATCATTATAGTTTGATGTCTAAAGATCATACAATGAAATTCAACAAATTGATTAGGATGATCAAAATGAGATAAACACATAAGATGTAAATATTTTAATAGAAGAGTTGAAAACAAAAAATTTAAACTTGTCTCTAAAGTTTTCTAAATTGTTATTCTACTTTGTAGACTTAGAATTATATGATAGTGAATTTGCAAAATAAGCAGCACTTGATGATTTTCCTTGTGATTAACTTTATAAGCCTAAATTTTCAGAAACATAGAACTAAATTTTAGAAAATAATGAGAAAAAATATGAATCAATTATTAAACAGAAAGTATCTTATATTAATATCATTTGGAAGACTAATTAAAAATATAAAAAATAGAAATTGAATAATTATTACGATAAAATAAGAAGTTGAAGAAATAGTTATAATTATAAGACATAGGCACAGAGGTAAAAACTGATCAACAAAAAAGGTCTGTATTCAATTTTGGAGAATAATTTGATGATTATAAATTTTTAGAATAATTATTATAACCAAAAAAGGTAATAACTATAAATTTGAAATAGAATACTTAACCAAAATGTAAGACATTGAATGATATCATTTTAAAAAAGAGAAGACAAAGTTTTGATTCTGTAGAACCTGTTTTAGATTTTTATAAATTAAATAGAAAAATAATAGCAGACAGATTCTAATAATAACCAATACAATTTGTAAGTTATTAGTAATGTCGAATTCACTCTTAATCAATTAAACATTGATGAAGTAGTATTATCATTTATAAATTATATTAATAATAATCATACTTAGTAATATATTATATTGATTAATCTTAGACTTAAGGAACTTGAATATATTCGAGGTTATTTTAATTGAGTATTAAAAATATTTTCTTTGATTAATAATGGGAGGAGCTTTTGGAAAAAGGAAAGTTTAAGTATTGGTAGTTGGTCTAGATAATTCAGGGAAAACAAGTATCATAAATGCTCTAAAAAATGAGAAAAATGCAACAGTAGCACCTACAGTTGGTTTTAATAAGGATTCTGTAGAAAAATTTAACTTGAATTTTTAATTCTCTGATATGAGTGGATAAAATTAATATAGAGGAATGTGGGAATAGTATGCAACAAAAGTAATAGAATTAATATAGATAGATTGATGGATTAATTTTTGTAATGGATTCATCTGATAAAATCAGATTTGGTATAGCTCTTGATGAATTTAAATTATTATTGGAGACACCTGGATTTAATAAAGACCTTCCTATTCTTGTGTATGCCAATAAATAAGATTCTCCTGATGCACAAGCTCCATAATTTTTTATTGATTATTTGGAATTAAAATAGTATAAGAATCCTTCTTAATGCTTTGGAGGAAGTGCTAAGACTGGAGTTGGTTTGGATTAAGGTCTTGAGTGGTTAAGCGCAAAGATATAGTAGGTCAAACCTAAATGATATGCTTTTTTATTCAAATTTTGGATTAATATTTCATTATACTAATTTTCTTTTATATAAGTATTTGATTTGTAGAAGTTATTTGTTTATTTATTTATTTTGTACATTATACTAATATGACAATGCATAAAATTAAAAGTTGTCGTTATAAATTTAAATATAAATGATAGACAGTGAAACATTTTTTGCAAAATATTTGTTATCACCAAGACTCTAACATACTGAATCTGACTAAAGACTTATATCTCTTAATGCTGCTTAAATTAGATTATCTCCAGAGAGAAAGATTAAATCATCTTTTCTTTAGGATGAAATGTCATTCACTTCTAAGAATTGTTAACTACTTAGTCAAACTATCAGATCACTTCTTAAAAACAGTTGGGATTTTGTTGAAACTGTTAGAGAGAAAAATTTAATTGATCCTCATTTACAATATCATTTAAGAAAATTCAAAAATGATCATGAAAGTGTTAGTGAACTTGTAAATAGAAAGGTTTTTGATAATATAGAACATCTCAATTAATACAAGGATTAAATTAATTCATTATAATAGGAAATAGTTAACTTAAATGAAAAATGCAAACACAGAAAAGTATGTTTAAAAAAATTGAATGATATTCTAAATAGAAAAGATGATGAACTTTTATAATTAAATCAATAATTACAATCATTTTAGACAGAAAATTAAACATTAAAAAACTAACAAGAAGAATTAAATTGTTAAAATATTCAATTAATTGAAGAATTATAAAATGTAATAAGTTCCTCATAATAAACTATTAATCAACTTAATTAAGAGATTAGAGAAGGAGAAACTAATTATGAATAATTAAAATCTGATAAAGATTAAGAAATTTAAAATCAAATAAATTAAACAGATAAATTAAAAGAAGAGTATAATTCATTTAAATTGAAACTCAAAAAATAAGAATCTTAAATAGGTTTATTAATTGAAAAAAATTAAGAACAAAAATTTGAAATTGAATCTCTAAACACATCATTAATTTAAAATAAAGATTAAATCAAATTAAATGATATTGAAATTAAGAGATTAAAAGATTTATGTACATTTTAAGAAGATTAAATGAATTAATATTGTAATCAACAAACATAGACTCTATTGTAATTCACTTAAAGATAAAATGAATTAACATAATAGTTTAATCATAAATAAAATGAATTATTGTAATAAATTACATAGATAGAAAATGATAAAGTTGAATTATAAGGAAAACTTACTTCACTTCTTTAAAAAGAAATTTAATTCCATTAAAAAATCTAGCTTCTAGAAAATAGTTAAATTGAACTTGAATAAACCAATAATTCATAATTAGAAACTATCCAATAATAAAAGAAATAAATTACTGTATTAACATCACAATGTTAATAATATATTTCAGAATTAGAAAATAACCAAAATGAATAGATTATCTAAGAATTACAAACTTAGTTAACATAATCTAAAGTAACAATTAATGATTTAAATATTAAAATTAAGGAATAAGAATAAAAATTAGAAAAATTGAAATAAGAAAAAGATAATGATTTATTTATACAATTAAATTAAATTTACAAATTAGAAGAAGAATTGGAAACACTAAAATCAAAATTAAAAAAATAAGACTCCTAGTTAATAATTACATCTGAAAAGAATCATGAACTCAAAGAAGAAATTGATTTATTGAATACTGAGTCATTATCTTTAAAAGATTAATTAAAACTTAATGATCTAGAACTTAAACGATTAAGAGATTTAACTGTAGTTTAAGAGGAATAATTAAAAGTTTATTGCAACTAATAAGCATAAACATACTAATAATTAAGTGCTAGGTAAAATGAATAAGTTCAATAATTTAATACAAAATAAAATGAATTATTAGAGTAGATTGCTACTTAATAAAAAGACTATGCTGATTTGTAAGGAAAACTATCATAAATTATGTAAAAAGAATCTTTATCACATTAAAAAATTAAGCTTCTTGAGGATTAAGTAAAAGAATTTGAAGAATTAAATTAGAATTTAGTTGAATCGAATACAAAATAGAAGAAACAATTAAGTAGTCTAAATTAAGTGTGTTAATAAAATGATATTTAAATGGAACAATAATAGAATGAAAGGTAAAATTTAGAGGAAGCTATATAATAAAATAAATAAAAATTTAAATAATTGGAAGATAAATTAAACTAGTCTAATTTAATTATTGTATAATATGAATAATAAATTAATGATTAATAATTGTAATTATCTATCCTTGATTAAACTTAATAAGAATTGTAATAATATTAATAAAAAGTCTAAAAATTAAACAATAATTTAGATGAATCAAGATTTTAAGCAGAAACTATATTAAAATAGAAAGAAGATCTTGTAGTTTAACTTTAGAATACAATACATA
Source organism: Paramecium biaurelia (assembly GCA_000733385.1). NCBI lineage: Eukaryota > Ciliophora > Oligohymenophorea > Peniculida > Parameciidae > Paramecium > Paramecium biaurelia. Next base: position 25,584 of record JPFL01000019.1, on the reverse strand, counting down.
CAAATAGTTAATTATAATAGTCTAATAAAACACTTGAATAGCAATAAAAATTGATTGAAAATAATTATTCTAGTATAACATAAGAAAATAAGAGACTTTAAAATTAATTAAATGAATCTATTTGTATTAGTAAATAACAAGAAGTTGAAAATTAAGAATTATAGAAATTAAATGAAACTTTTAATTAATAAATATCCTAATTATAACATCAATATACTCAATTAGAATAATCATATCATTAGATTGAATCAGATAAAAATGTTATTAATTAATAATTAAGTGATAATTCTCATCTCTTAGAGCAGTCTATGATAGAAAATGAAAGTAAATTTACAAAATTATAATCTTAAAATTAAAATTTAAAGGAGGAAATAAAATAATTAAAAAAAAATTAGAATGAAAAAGAACACTAATTTGCTTAGACAGTTAAACAATATCATTAAAAACATTAAGGTATTATAATTTTAATTATTTATAGAACATAATACTAAAATGAGTGAAATTAATAAATTGTTAAAGGATAGAAATGAAGAAATATAAAAAATGAAGTTGTAAATGGATGATGCTTAGATAAAATCTTAATTACTTAAAATGAAAGGTAAATAATAAAATTCTAATATAGATGAAACTTATAGAAGATTATTAAATAGAATAATAAAGTCAATTGATCCATTTTATGATACAAAAAAGATTAATGATGTAGATACTCTACTTGAAACTGCAGTTGAAAAAGTACAAACACTTGTTAAACTCAAAAAAAGAAATAAAGAGAATGATGAATTCTCTTTAAATAGTTAAAAAGAACCATTTAATTTGGAATTGTCTCAAATAGTATAAAATTGATTAAATTATCAATATGAAATTCATTTCAATTAAGAATTAAATTTATATTTTTATTTACTTTTTTATAATTAATATTAATTCATTTCCCTTCTTTTGGAAAATTATTTGTTATCTTTAATTGTACACATGCTATTTGTATTAACAATTTTTTAATAAATTTCTAACATTTATTATTACTTAAAGACCAAATTAGTTAATCCTATTTAAAATTAATTGTAGTTGAATCTGCTTAACCAATAATCATATAAATCTATGGTGTAATAATGGATGAACAAAAAGGAGATGTTAATATAGAAGTTAAAAAATACTCTGAAATCTTATTCATAAATTTGTTGATTTTTATTTGTAAATAATGATTTTTAATAAAGCTTTGAATAAGTTTAAGATTTTTAAATGTATAAATAAATATATATTAATAAACCATTCTATAAACTTTATATTATTTAATGCATTTCTTTTTGTTACAATGGCTACTATTATTTTAAATATATATTCTACAAGCTTATTCATATTTTATAAGTAATTAAATAGTTATTGAATATTGAAAATTAAATTAGAAAATAAATTATAATGAACGGGAGACCAAAGTTTGGAAGGATTACTCCATCTAATCAAAATTCGGAAATCAATTAAGTACAAAAAATAAAATGATAAATTAGCCATCTTCTTAGATAACTTAATCCTAATAAATGCCAATACCTTCTAAATTTGAATAATATGTATCCACCCCCATGCCTCCACCTACTAATCCACTTATAATAAGTCAATAAGTTTAGTCTTAAATCTCATAACAATAATCATCTATTCCAGAATAATAATTGGATACATCTTATGTTTCTTATAATCAAAACAATTTAATAAAAAATCCTTATAATGAAAGAGAAACAACAGATTTTGGATAAATTCGGAACTAACCAGGATATTACGGTGATTAAGAAATATATAAGATGCCTTATGTTAATTAGAGCTCGAACAATTATATTTATTAAGAACCATAATAACATGTTGTTTATCGTCCTCCTACCCAAACTGTTTAATAATCAAATAATGTTTATGAGTTATAAAAATGTTCTTCAATAATTATAAATTCATAAGAGATTGAGAATACTTAGATTTCAGAAATATTAGAGAACTCAAGGATTATCTCCAATTCTAAGATCAAAGAAATGGAAATAAGTTCAAATACTCACAATATGATTACTATTGAAGAAAAAACAAATGAATTCATTATTTAACCATTTGATGAAAAGTTGAAAAAAGATAAATAGAAAATTAAATAATTGGTAATTATTTTAATTTCCCTTAGTTTAATTCTAATCTTTTTATAATTCAAAACAAAAGTACCACTATTCCTGAATTTTAGTGTTAAGAAAGGTTATGTTAATTACATAATAAACAAATAGAAAAGATATGTGCTGAATAGGACTGTAAAGAAAATAATGAATTATTGTTATGTTAAGATTGTGCTAGATATCATAAAGGACACAATCAATATGATATTCATGAGGCATTATTTCTAATACAGAAAAGCTAAGATACTTTAGAAAATGATGATAGCTTGATAGAAACTATTAAAAATAAGACTTTTTAATAATTTAAAATTTTAAAATCTAATATTACTTTTTAATTAAATTAGATTGAAGAACAATTATAAAATGGCTTTGATCATTTTAAATAATATATTTAAGAAAAAAAGAGTTCCTATCAAGAAGCTTTTAATGATCTTTAATTTGGAGGTTTAAGTAAAATGATTGAATAAACAAATTTCCTTTTTGATTAAGGTTTATTCTTAGAAATAAATTAAAATTCTAATGAATCACAATATAAAGAATTAGCAATAGAATTAGATAAAGTAAAATTATAAATGAGAAAATTCGAATAATTTGTTGAAGAGATTAAATAAGATCATGTATCGATCAAACTTAATAATGGAGAGTTATTAATTGAGACTTAAAAAATAGAAGATCTAAATGATCTATATTATTAAATTAAAATTGATGCTTTGAAATAGAAATTTACAAATATTCTTGATTAAGAACTTCTATTATTGTAAAATAATAAAGCAATTAGATTGAAAGGAAATCATTAAGAAATTAATCTAAAAGATTAATAGAAAATTTAAATTATTTCATATTAACAGATTTGATTATCAAAATAAATATTAAAATACAAAAGAAATTATAACATTTTATATATAATTATATTTAATTCTATTTTTTATCTAACTTCAACACTTTATATCATGTTTTGAAAAAGTTTTTATTATTATGTAAAATTAATTCATTATAAGGCATCATGGTATATTATAATAGTTTATTATTGAGAATTAAGCCATTTTATTATATATTAGTATAATTATATAAAAATTTAGGAAAAAATAATAAACTTACTTAGTTGTTAATAAAATAATAAATAATGAAAGTTAATGCTATTGTTAATCAATTAAAAAACATGAAATCTAAAAATAAATCATTAAATGGAGTAAGTTATTTACAAAAATATTTTAGCTTATTCGTGAGATGATTGCAGATTTAGAGAAACCAGATGTGAACCAAGAAATACTTGAAATTCACATTATAAAACTTGTAAACAACACTAAGGAATAGGATTTAAAGGTTATTCTTTAATTATTGATCTAAATATAGCATTTAAATAAGTTAAGTAATTTAGATGAGCATATTTTATTGTAAGAATATTTATATAGATTAAAAATAGATTAATAGAAAGAAACTAAAAATAGAATAGTTATTATGCTTAAATTATTTAGTTAATGCATACACTAAAGGAAAATGTGTCTATATTGAATTTACCATACACATATAGGTTTCTTAGGATATGTTATAGAATAAAGTAATTGTCAAATAATAAAATAATTATTGTGAACATTTAAGTATTAAATGATGAAGTACTTACTCAAATAGGGTAATCATGTAAATGTTATTTGATGAATAAGTAAGTGACAGAAAAAAATGTGTTGGCCATATTAAATTTTTTTATGAGAATAGCAGATGGTTCTTTGGATACAGATTTTGATGATGCTTATGCACTTAAAGCTTTATGTTTGATTTTAGAAGAGTTTTCAAAATTGAAATTATTGTTAGATATCAAAATAGCAGAATTAATTAATTCAAACTTAAGTGCATTACTTAAGAGTAATCTTAATAAAACAACATAATCAATATAAAAATGTAATAATATTATGCTAAATATAATATAGTATAAAGTATTTTCAAATTGATTGAGATATTATTATTGGGAAATAGTAATTATTATTTTGATTTTCTCGATACACTAAAGAAACACTTGTTTAGTGAATCTCATTCTATATAAAAACAACTTTCTTATTAGACAATTGTAAATTGTTCAGATGCTTTCATTGAATATATGGGGAATGATAAATATAAAAGTGAGTTTGTAGTGTTTTACACTGAAATAACAAAATAGACATAAATAGATAATATAAATATTCCACATAAATTAAAGTAGATTCATGAAGTGGTTGGACATTTTATTTAATTAGAAAATATTTATTAAGAATATTCAGATAATAAATAGATTCTTAAATTTATTGCAGAATTTAATTTAAGATTATCATAATAAATGCAGAAACCTTAAATATTATTATAAAAATAAATAAAAAAGTGTATGAAGAATTTATTAAGTAAAATAGAATTTGAATAAGTAAACCAAACTTATTACAATTATATATAAATTATGGATACAGATGTAAGGAATTCTATGATAATTCATTTGATTAATCAGAATCAGATTGTTTTTGTTACATAGGTTTTATATCAATAGATTGATATATCCACTAATGTTTGGCAAAAGTATATTCAATACTATTTGAAGATTAAGGAATCTAATGAAAATGTAGAATAGCTTATGAAATAGTTATTATTAAATGAGAATTTGTAATAAATTGATGCTCTTCTTTTTAGTCTTTTCTCTTGTAAATGCTATTAACTTGTAATATAATTATGTAATATTCATTATAATGCATTGTAATTTGATTTGGTATTGTAGTTTCTGTATCAAGAACTTATTAATGATATTGAGTAATAACACACAGTTGAATTAATATGTTCATTAATTATTTTGATATTGTAAAAATCAAACTATTTCTAATTTGACTATATGTTAAAAATGATACAACTTAAAAATCATAATGAATTATTGTTACATTATCTATAAACAATAGCAAATAAAGTAGAAATGGATCAATTATTAAGTTTATTAACTTAATGTCTTCCTTCTCAATTGGTTTCAACAATATTGTATGATAGTGTTTAAATGAAAGAGATTGATGAATCAGATTTAGATTTAATCTTATATATACTATAAAAATAAGAAGTTATTGATGATCATTTTATTGCTTATTTAATAGATAAAATAGCAAATAAAGAGGAATATGCTGTTGCTCTATTTAATATAATATCATAAAAGTAGGTTCCGGTAAAATTAATATTTTATATTGGATAATAAATTTAGAATTAAAAATATTACAATAAAATCACAAATTAATAATTGTAATTTAATCATTAAATTGACATTAATTATTTGTATGAATTGTGTTAATTCACATATGGTGCTGGATAAATAGATGTTGATTTCATATAGAATTAAATACCTTACTTTGAAAAGTTATTAGACACACAATAAAATGAGTTAGTAGAAGAAGTTACCAGAGTAATTAAGTTTTATATTCAAAACTTCCCAACTTAATAATGTTTAATTAAATTGATCTCAAAATATGAGTATCTATATAATCATGGGAATTCAAATCTCACTTAAACATTGATATAAATAGTACCTAATTTGAAGATAATTTTGAGTCTTTTAGAGAAAGATGACTAATAATTTTAATAATTTGTATAAAAATTGAATAATCTACATTAATATGCTGAATTTGCAGAATATATTGAAAAACATTAGATAAATATGGATACTAATACTGAATGTAGACATAAGATTTAACTATCTGAATTAGAGTAACAATGATATTTTGAAAAAATATTTATTAATTAATGTCATATAAAATTTCATTAGTAGGTTTGGAGGGTAGTGGAAAGACCACATTAGCTAAAGTTTTGAATGATCAGCATCAAATAAACAATATGCCATTGGAAGTCAATGAAGATATGCCAAATTCAGATGTGATGATCTTCTGTTTAGATGGTAGTAACATGCAACAGTTGCATCATAGTAAGGCAGCATTAGAGTAAATAAATGGCAAGGAATAATTAATTATCTTGCAAACAAAAGCAGACGTTCAAACTATTGAAGAAGGAGAATTGAGAAACTTCTTAGGTTGTGGGGAAGTACCAATCTTACCAATTTCTGCATTAAATGGTGATGGATTACCTTAATTAATCACTTTATTAAGTTAACAAGTATAACCAACACAATAGAACTTTTCAGCAGAACCAAGAGTAGTACCAAGTAGAGGAAAGTATAGAATAAATGAATAAAATCAAATATCAAAGCCAATGCAGACATTTCAAAATTTAATGAAGGATCACGTATGTATGTATTAAAATTTTAGAAAATTAAGCAACGTACTCCAATGGAATAAGAATAAGAATACATACGTTTAGAGAAAGAGCGTATTAAAGTAGAAAATATGTCAGCATAATTAAATAGTTTTAAGAGGAAACTAAAGAAAGAAGGTATAATACTTATTTTGTAATCATAGACACTTATGATATCAAAGCAACAGCCAATCCAAAAATATAAGTGAATTTAGAATTCTTTTTAACAGACACTTTAGCTTAATGTGAATAATAAAAAAATACTTTATTTACTCAAACTGATAAATTACAAAAGAAACCAGAAGATCCTCCTTTCATTCCCAAGAAAACAGGAATTGATGCTGCAACTTAAGTAGAGGATTATGAGTTATTTGATTTTGATAGAGAAGTAACACCTATTTTGAATGTGATTTGTACTAAGACTTTAGAATAAGCATGTTTAGAAATAGAATAAGAAGAAGAATTTATGGCTATGTATAGATTTAAAGAAGCATTTGAGAAGAGAAAAGTTAATGAGAAAAATAAATAACATGTAACAGTTGAGAGGGAAAAATAATTAATAGATTAGAAAACTGATGTATTGAAAAAATACTCATAGAAATAAGAGAGAATGCAAAAAGTCATTTTTAAAGCTTAAGCTCATGCAATTGCCAAAGAATATTTAAAACCTTTATAAGGATAGATAATGTAATAAGTAATTACAAGTGGATTTTATCCAAATGAATTTATGAATCAATTGCAAACAAAATTTATGGATTATTTAGTAGGAAAAACTCAAGAAGAAGTAATTAGATTAGTTGAGCTTAATAATACAATGAAGACTGCATTTAATGTCACTAATTACTAACAAATTCCTAAAGTGAGAAAACCAATTGATTAATAAATATAAAAGAAAAAGGATAGGTAGACTATTAGAATGATCAATTATTCAAATAAAAGAGCTATTCGTATATACTATTAGGATTTAGTTCCACTTTAGAGTGTTATATCTATGACATTGCCTAAATTCTTAGATGGGTCATTTGATGAATGGAAAAGGACTTATGATTAGAGAGTTGCAGAATTAGAATAGAAGGCTGAGAGTAATGAAATAAATGAGGAAGATTTTGCAAATCAAAAAAGAACTGAATATCCTGATTTATAAGAAGGTTATTTTGGAGCATCTATTAATAATTTTACTAGATTTGCATTTTCTATGGCTCATGATTAATATTACTTAACAAGTGATAAAAGATTATAAATAGTGGCATATGTTTTAAGAAAAAATGGAACATATGAAATAATAAATCAAGAATCTAAAAATTATGGAAAAGTATTTAAATGGAAACAATTTAGATTACCAATTAAATAAACTGATGATGAAGCTTTACTATTAAGATTATAAGAATTAGATTCTGATATTATTGCAATAGTTTTTGGTTTACTATTACCAAATTTATAAAATAATATTAAAACTTTAGAATGGGTATAAAATGCTAGATTTGGTTTGTATGATGCATAATATTGTATTCCATTTGCATAAACCAATGTAATTAAGGCATTTAAATTGGAAGAACTTGTAAAATAAGTTGAAGATCCAGAATTAGCTGAAGCACCTTAAACTGTGTTTATGAGTTGTTTTACATTAATAAAACGTTTTAAATAATTTGGTGGATGGTATATTGAAAATACTTAAGCTGCCACTAAAGGAATGCTTAATTAAGAAATTGAACCATTTTATGAGAAACTTTCATAATTTCTTATTGAAATGTAGGAATTTACACTTGAAAGAGATAGAGATATCATTTCTGTTATTTAAGAAAAAGAGAAAGAAAAAGAATCCACATTAACAAATCAAGAATTATAAATGAGTAAATTTATTACCTTTAATTTTATAGTAATTACTAAATCAAAAATTCCTTAATAAAAAAAAATGCCTACTGAACCTAATGTTACTGATTCTGCTCTACCATCATCAAGACCACTTGAAGAACCTTCTGATTATACTAAATCTTAATTCAATTCCATGATTATAGAACCATTAATATTGGAGATGAATGATCCCTTTGAAATTATAGAGTCCTAATTGATTAATCATCTTACTAATGTTGCTTAAAGATTGGTAAATAGTTGTACATGGGGATTTGAATTGAAAGCAAGAGGTAATTCATTTTTAAGAGTGAAATAATTAATTAGAGTAATTATAATATCAATTATATTTATATAGTTAAGAAATGTTGGTGATATGACTATTGTAAGAAAGGCTGAACCTCCTAAGGAAGAAGTTCCAGTACAATAAGAGGAGAATAAGGATAATGATGATATTGATAATGATTCCTGAAATGATTTAATATTAAATGAATTATTATGAATTATTAGGGGTGGATGATAAATGTTCTAATGAAAATATTAGGAAAGCATTTCTTAACAAAATTCGATTTTGCCATCCAGATAAAAATGGTGATGCAAAAGAGGCTTAATCTTTAATTGAGGCATACAAAGTATTAATGAATTGTAGGGAAGAATATGATTAATCATTGAGATCTCAATTTAAATATTGTTTTGATACATTGACAGTGAAATGTAATTATGTTGAATATGAATGTGAATAATGTGGAGAAGAAAATTAGATTGAATTAAATAGTTAAACTAATGTGATTGTTGAATGTAGAAGTTGTAATTTGAAGTTATAAATATTCTAATCGTGAAATAATTTTAAAGAATTAATTAAAATTTACAATTAGTATTCCTATTTCAATTACTTTTACAAAATAATTTATTTATTTATATGGATAAATTCGAGAAGCGTCTAAATCAAGTTAATATGATCACTCCTAAAAATAATCTTAACTAGTAATCTACATTGAAATAAATTGATCATGCTAAGAGTTATGCCTCTCTTAATGAATTCAATAGAATTGGAGAGTAATTTGATAGTGAAGTTGTCAATTTGAGATCTTAAGTTTAAATATTGGAAGGCAAATTGTAATTTTACGAAAGAGAATTCTAAATCAAAGTAAATTTACTTGCAAAATACATTCTAGTAATCTTCCTTAGAAAAGAGAATTCAATAATTGATATCTACATCTTCATAGCTTACTTAATAAAATACCTAATTAAAATTGTAATATTAGGCATTATTAAATGAATATTAAATTCAATAAGATAAGATTACACAAAAAGATAAGGGCCAAAAAGAATATGAAGATAAAGTGAGATCCTAATTAGATAATTATAATAAATATTAATCTGAAAAAGAACAATTAATATAATATGCCAACAAATGTAGAGAAAGATCAAAATAAAGAAAATTAAAAGTTAAAGAATTAACAACAACCAATTCTTAATTTATAGAATAAATATAATAACTTGAATAAGAATTAGAATAAGCAAATCATGAAAAATAATAGATATATGAATAATGTTAATAATAAATCATAATTCTTACAGAATAAAATGAAGATTGGCAAATGAAATATGAGTCAATTGTTGAAAACTTTAAGAGTCATCTTGCTGAATAGAATGAAAGTTAACATGAAGATTAATTGTTAGCTAATCATACAATACTTGATTAAAGAGAAGCTTAAACAGTTTAATAACAATTAGAAAATTTTAGTATCTTATAAAAAGAACTAAATACACTCTTAAGTTAAATAAAAAATACAAGTATGACCAATCCTTCATCTTTTGAAATGTAATAAATTATAGAATTTGCAGAAATCTTTAATAGAATGGCTGATAAAATCTATGAATTACAATAAAAAAAATAAATGCTTAAAGAATAACTTAAAGTAAGAAAATATATTATTATTTTATAAGGATCTTTAATAAACTTAATTACAAACTTAAATGTTATCAAATAAATCTAATTCAAGTAATTAAAGTCCTAATATGATTGATGATAGAACTAAAATGATATTTGAATAAAGAATATTAGAATTAGAAGAGTATAAATAAATTTATTATTAGATATTATTAGAAAGAGAGATTCCAAGAAAAAAATAAACCTATTTTAAAAGGAAAAAATTAGGATCGTAAACAAAAATAAATAATTTTAATCCTTAGTTAATTTTTGGAAGAATTTCTATAATAATAAAATCATTTAAAAACATTGAATTGTCAGATTACTGATATGCAATTTGAATATATTGATAAAAAAAATAATCGTTCTTTAAAAAAGGTTTCATGGGCAATCATTGCTATTCATAGAATTAAAAAAATAAAAAATTCATAATATTATCAATAAGTAGTATAATTCAATCAATTAAGAATTGAAATGCCTATTGTAAATTCATTAAATTAAATGCTTGAATTAGTAACTGGATAATAATAATTAATTGATACATTATAAAAATAAATGGAACATAGAGGATCAGATTTATTTTAAGAATAAGATATTCAATCAATTGTTGATTAAGAATTAAGACAATAATTAAAGAGTGTATAAATTGAATTAGATATTAATAATAAAAAGATGCTTGAGTATAAATTGTAATCAGAAAAATAAATAGAAGAAAGAGATCGTATAATTAATGAATTAGAATAATAATTAAGAGATTATCCTAATGATTATAATTAATAACTTGTTGAACATTTAGAAGAACAAAACAATAGAGTAAAAAACATTGAAAATGAATTTAATGTGTTAAATGAACTTGTTAATTCATTAATCTGATATATATATATTAACTATTATCATCTCTTATCTAAAGAATTTATCTTTTAAAATATACACTCTATATTTTGATGGACTCTAGTAACAATCTTACTCATTCTCTAAGTTAAAATATGGATTTATTATTAATAGCTATGATATTTCTGATTCTATTCAATAATTTCATTAATCACTTAAAATTTATGTTCAATTTTCTTAATTTCAAATAAATATTTTCTTTTTGAAGCAGCTAATTAATATTTTAAAGATATTAATTTTTCTTCTAGATATAAACTTTCTCTTTGAGTTTACTATGGGTCTAATGTAGAAATGGATTCCCTTTATTACTCAAAATAATCCAATTCATATAATAATCTAAAGGTATTTTCATTTTCATAATGATCTAATTCTTCAATAATGGTCTCTTATTCTAATAGATTTATAACAAAGAGTTTATCATCTGGATTAACATTCATGGACTGGATCTTTTAGGTGACTTTATTCTTCTTAGTATTATTCATAATATATTCAAGATCGCATCTTAATCCATTAAGTTCCTGGTATTAGGTTATAAGTAATTACTTTGTATATATTTTTATATTCTAATTGAACTTCACTTCTAAAATTATTTAATTCTTCAGTAACAAATTATTCTAATCTCTAGATATCTTGAGTATCTGAAAACATTCTGAATTATTATTCAACTCTTCCTTGACTCTTTTTCTATAAATCTTATAATTGATTATCTAAATAATTCATTTTCAATGTTAAATCATTCAACTGTTTTTCATATGGTTTATTTTAGTTATTACTTTTGAAATCACTGAAACTTGTGTTAGTAGATGTTTCCCTTGATTTGTCTTTAATCTTTTCTAGTTCCTCTTGTTTTTTTAATAGTATTTTAATTTATTATTCAAGTTTTTAGACATGAGGAATTTCATTGACAATTGGCATCAAAGCATCATGTTACATACAAACTCTATTCAAATTAGCTTAAATTAATCAAGGAAATTACTTTCCAAAAGGTTCAATCTACTATCAATAGATATATTTTCTTTTTGTTTAATGCTTTTTTTGTTAGACATAAAGTGTTGATCTTTTTATTTTAAATATTTATATTCGTTAAAAACAATAAAACTTTATTTCTCATTTAATTAAATAATTTTAGTTAGATAATTAACCTAAAATCTAAAGAATCCACAAATGTAATTTATTAGAATTAATAAAAGCTAATTGATAAAGTATAACATGAAATATTATGGTTTATTTTATAAATTTAGGAATAAAATTTCATTACAGTAAATCATTAAATTTGAATAGATTTTAAGAATATTTTTGTTTCTAAAGAATGAGTAATATTTAAACATTTAAGAAATAATAAATTAAAGTTAAGAATTAATGACAGATATAATGTATTTATAATAATATTCTTCAATTAATATTAATATGTATAAGAATATTATTTATTTATTAAAAATAGAAAATGAATTGAAAAAAGATATTAAAAAAATTACAAATTAGATAAAAAAATAAGAATCAATTGTCTACTTTTGGTATGCTAGATTAATTATTGAGTTCTGACTCTAATTAATCTTAGTTTTCTACCCTTCTTTTTTTATTATATTGATTGATATAACAATTCTAACAGAGTCCACCTAAAAATGATCAAGATAAAAAAATTACATGCATAAAGTTTTTTGTGTGAACATAACCAAGGTTGTTTGTTTCTGCCTAAACGATGATAACAATTATTGCACATTCCTTTGGCATAATGTTCTTTATCTGGATGACCACAAGTATTGGTTTTTTTGCTTCTAAGAGATATTTAAACAACATACATTTTCTTATTAATAGTTTTAGGTTGGTCTTACTATTAAGTAAGAGTCTACATTTACAAACCATGTGGGGTAGAATCTACAATGTGTCGTTATAGTAGTTCCTATTACGTCATTTAATAGATTGGAGGGAGAAGTGGGTCATTCTCTTCAACTTTAATCTATGGATTGAGGAGATTAAGAGTAGTTTGTTGACGATCAGCACTGAGATTGAAACGCATGACTAAAAATTTAAAATACATATTCTTACATTGCAAAGTTTGTAGAAGTGGGTGAAAGAAATTCATTTTATATATTTTTATTAATTAATATATTTTAAATTTTAACGATCATGAATACGTCTTTTCCAAAGATGTCAACTTCATCATTAAGTTAAACTACCTCTCAAACCAACTTTTACGATTCAAGTCCTATGTCATCATATTCAGCAAAGCAATTAACATCAAATGACAATTTTAAAGTGGTTGTTCGTGTTAGACCACCTTTATAGAGAGAAGTCATAGATGGACGTTTCATATCTACTATTTAAGTGTCTCCTGATCATAAAAAAATCTGTCTATACGAATATTATAACATTGATTTAGTTGATCCGGAACATCTTGAAGAATACCTCAATAATCCTAATAGTTATACAATGCATACCTTCTCATTTGATTATGTGTATGATTAAGATAATACACAAGAAGAAGTATATGATAATACAGCAAGACATGCAGTACTCTCTGCTCTTCAGGGTTTTAACGCCACTATCATGGCATATGGATAAACTGGCACAGGTAAAACATTTACAATGGAGGGATTCAAATATAATTGTGTAGATCCTTAAAGAGGTATAATTCCAAGAGCAATCGAAGAAATCTTTAAACATATTTCAAATGGATCTAATGAATCTACAACCTTTATGGTACGAGTAAGTTATCTTTAAATTTACAATGAAGTCATAAGTGATTTATTAAGGAGTGATAGACAAAATTTACATATACGAGAAGATAAGAAGAGAGGAGTATTTGTAGAAGGATTATCTGAATGGGCTGTACGAAATCCCTCAGAAATTTATTCCTTAATATAAAAAGGAGCTTAATCTAGAGCAACAGCCAGTACCAAAATGAATGATGTTAGTAGTCGATCTCATGCAGTTTTTATAATAATAGTTGAATAAATGACAGAAATTGATAATCATAAATCTATAAAAGTAGGAAAACTAAATTTAGTAGATTTAGCTGGAAGTGAAAGAGTGAGAGTTACAGGTGCTACAGGTAGGAGATTAGAAGAATCTAAAAAAATTAATTAGTCATTGAGTTGTTTAGGTAATGTTATTTCTGCATTGATTGAATAAAAAACTCATATTCCTTATAGAGATTCTAAAATTACACGTCTCTTAGAAGATTCTTTAGGTGGTAATTGCAAAACCACTATGATGGGAATGATATCACCAGCTATTGATGCTTTTCTTGAAACTTTAAGTTCTGTTAAATTTGCCAATAGAGCAAAGAATATCAAAAATAAAGCTACTATTAATGAAGATGTTGATCAAAAAGCATTACTTAGAAAATATGAATGTGAATTATAAAGATTAAGAAAGGAACTTTCAGAAAAGAATAAAACAATTATTGATTCTACAAAATTAAGTCAATTAGAAGAAGATAAGAAGAGAGCAGAATAGGATAAGAATGCTGCTATGGCTGCATTAGAAGCAAGGAGTAAATAGTTTTTTATTGAAAGAGAGGAGAAGAAAAAGTTAGAAGAAAAGATTAGATAAATTAATAGTTAAATGTTAATTGGAGGTTGTAATATTGAAAATAGTCCATAATTTAGAAATGCTATAGAAGAATAATAGAAATTAATTAGAGCATAATATGAAAAAAAGATAACAGAATTAGAAAAGGAAAGATCTTAATTAGAAGAAGATAAGGTATAAGTGGATAGATACAAATAATTAACATTAAAATAAAGAGATATTATGATTGCATTAACAACCAGGTTGAATGAAAGAGATGAAACTATAGTCTAATTATAAGATGAACTTGATGCTTATGATAGAATTCATCGAGAAACAGAAACTATGCTTGATTAGAAAATTTAACGAGTTTAATAATTAGAAGAGTATGTTAATCAAATGGGAGGAAATCTACCTAATGCTCAATAGATTTAATCAATTAGATAGAGTAAAATTAAAGATTGTGTCACCCAAGATGGTCAAGAAACTTATAATATCACTAAAGAGAATTTATAGGATTATGAATCTTAGATTGAATAATTAACTTTAATTAATTAAGAGTAAGATTAAGAGATTTTAAGATTAAATAATCTATTATTAAATCATGAAAATTCAAACTTAATGGATTATGTTAAATGTATATAATTTTTTAATATTTTTAGCTTCTGTTGATAATATTATTGATGCATTGTCATAACCTAATGATGGATTAAAATTGTAAAGTGTAGCAAAAGATTTAATTAGTCTCTAAAAGATTCTCTAAGGTGAATAATAGTAATCAAATAATGCTTTTTCAAACATTTAAAATATTGTTCATTCCAGAAAAGAATCTCCTATGCATACTAATTAATCCAAAAAATCTTTAAATAATTCATAAAATTATGATGAAGATGAATAACCTCGTTAGTTAAACAACTTTTATACTTTTTCCAAGTATCCAATTTATATATCTTCTAGTAAATCGTAGACATCCTCCATGAAAAAACAAAAGGATCCTTCTCTTCCTAAACCACAAATAAATGTGTAAGATATTATCAAAATGAGAGAAGTAAAAAGGAACCTCTATTCTTGATTTATTATATATACAATTGGTTTTGTAAAACATATATATTTACAAATTAATTAAAAAGAATAAATTTAGATAAATTTATACCAATGATCAATTATCTTTATAAATCCTATCTTAACCTCTTCATATCAGTGTATATGATATGATGAAAATAAAAATCATTTAACAACTATTATATTTAACTTTATTATTTCCTAGAGAATTTGGCATCTTATCTTCAAAATTAATTTTTGACTTTTTTGAATGCAATGTTTACAACTTAATGAAAATCTTTAAAGGTTTCTTTCAAAATTTAATAAAATAACTAACAGAATTATTTATACAGCCCCATATTTGTAAAGATATAAGGTATCAAATATTTATTACAATTTAGTTCCAAATATAAAGTATTAGGATGAGAATGAATATATCATTTAATAAGAAACCAAAGTAGGTGAACCTTTGTAGGAAACTGTATATTTTAAAGTAGATTCAATTTGATAAGAAGAGAATCTATACTCAAAAATTTATATTAGTAGGATTACCTAATTTAGGACTGATTTGATTTGATTTATTTTTATTAAAAATTATGTTCACGGAATAACCCTTTTATGAAGCTAAAGTACTTCTTAAATCCTACTATGATGCAATTGCATGTTTAAGGTAAGATAATTATAGTAGCAATTAAATAGAGAAGCAGCAGAACAAAAGGCTCAAATTGAATTCTAAGAACATGTTCTTCAATCGCTTGCTTCAGCTCGTACAAGATAGGAAGTAGAAATATTTAATAAATTAGCTTGATGTGAGAGATGGTTAAGTAATGGCAGGACTAAATTTTGGATAATCAAAGTAGACAAAGCTTTTCCAATTTTCAAAGTATTTATTTGTCCTTAAAGAAAAGTCATGTGTTTGCAAAATATTTAAAAGGATTTGAAGAATACCATGGTAATTTCAAGGGTTTCCAATAGATTGTGATAGAGGGACTGAAAAAGATGAAATCAGATGTGAAATGAGATATGAATAATGAATATATATAGTTATTATCTAAAAAAGATAATTATATATTAGGATAGATTTAATAAATGCATATTGAAAGAGACAATTAATAGGATTGTGTAAAGGGAGGGGGGGATATGATAAATAGAAAAAGCATTCTAGATAAATTATTGGAAAATATGAGGATAGTAGAAAGGGAGGAAAAGGTTGAATGGAAGAAATGAGAAGGACATCATGTAATTAATTGATAAATCGCTTATTTAAATTTTGAATATCCTTTATGAGAATATCTAAAAATTATTTAAATAAATAAAATGCTCACAAGGGCATTAGCCAAATAGATGCGTCTAGGTAGATATTAAAGATAAACAGTATAATAGGATTCTCGGCTGCTAAGAAGTAAGCAGAGACAGGCAAAACAGCTACTATATCAACAGGATAAATCGCTTAAGTCATTGGTGCTGTTGTGGACGTTCAGTTTGATGGACCTCTTCCTCCAATCTTGAATGCATTGTAAGTGTAAGGGACAAGTTATAAATTGATCTTGGAAGTGGCTTAACATTTGGGTGATAGTAGAGTTAGAACAATTGCCATGGATTCCACTGAAGGGTTGATTCGTGGTTAACCAGTTTCAGATTTGGGAGGTCCAATTACAATTCCAGTTGGTCCAGAAACTTTGGGACGTATTATGAATGTGATTGGTGATCCAATTGATGAGAGAGGTCCAATCGAAACAAAAATTAGATATCCAATTCACAGAGAAGCTCCAAGTTTTGTAGATTAAGGTAGTGGTGCTGAAATTTTGATCACTGGTATTAAGGTGGTAGATTTATTGGCTCCATATGCAAGAGGAGGAAAGATTGGATTGTTTGGAGGTGCAGGAGTAGGAAAAACAGTGCTTATTTAAGAATTGATTAATAATGTGGCTAAAGCTCATGGTGGTTATTCAGTATTT
>JPFL01000018.1:427785-440907 GCA_000733385.1 Paramecium biaurelia | reverse complement strand
GGATCTATTCTATAACAACATTAATAATGATTTTATTCAATCATTAATATTCAAAAATTAATAGCACATATATATATAAGTATGTAATAAAATTCTAAAATCAGATAAAATCTTAAAAAAGCAAATTATTTTTTTTCGAAATATCTGTAATATACTATAAGTAGTTGAGTGTGTTGCATATATACTTTAAGACCAAATAGAATGTTGGAATAAATATTTGTAGCTCCTTTTTTCATAACATTTCAGCATAATTAATTATGGTCTTTATTGTTTTTTATATAACCAATTAATATTAAAAGGATTATGCTTAATATTTAAGAAGAAAAAGATAACTCTTTTTCAAAAACACTCTATTATACTTATTCATAACACTTAGTAAGAGTTGTATAAATAAGTAAGTAAGTAGAATTTTAGGTCTGCTATATATTTAACTTTTATAGAGTTTTTACATTACAGATCCAGAGAATGTGTGGATCTGATTATAATTTCGACATTTATCAATCTTATATTATCAACATATTCTTCTCATAGAGTTGATGAATAATAAAATATATGAAAGGAATTAATAGTCTTGTATAAAAGGGAATTTGTTTAATTATTAGATTGAATAAAAAGTGATATTAATTTAGTATCGTTGGATTCTATTAATTGTATTTTATGGTTTTTTACAAGAGAAATAATATTTCAACTTTATTCTTGTTTTATTTTTTAAAGAAATTTTCAGTTGAAAATAATAAAATAAATTATATTAAAATCAGAAAAATTATTCTCATTAATTCTATGAATTTTGTTATATTAAAATTTGGAAGGTAAAAACATTCAAAAAAAATTGAGATTAATATTTATACTTAACAAAAGGAATCATTAATTAAAGTTAGTGAAATATATTTATTAATGGCAAACTCATAAAAATCTTGTTTTTTTTGTTCTTTATTAATTTAATAAAGAAGAAGTTCTAGTCAATTCTAATTTAATAATGCTCATTTTATTGATTTATATATTCTGAAGATAAATGATGTAATACGAATTATTTAGTATATTTTAAAAAATTAAATATATTTATTTTAATATTAGACAAATCCATATTTAGGCATTATAATATACCTTAATTTGTTGTATTCAAAATTTAATTTTCAAATAATTATCTCTAATTGATAAATCGAACTACATTAAACATCATTCTGTAGAGCATAAAAATAATAAGTTATATATTAAATATAGATTTATTTAATAACTTAATTATTAATATTAACTAATTCATGTGTTCAAAATAAAATGTAAAATGGCAATTCCATTTTAAGAGAATGTTCATGCAGAGCCTCTAATTAATTAAAGTTCTTCATTTTTCTTTTAAGTTTTATAAAAAATAAAAAATTTATTGTTGATATTTCATCAATTATATATGGTTAGATTTATAATTAATAAATGACATATTTTATATTATTAATCATCTATTAAAGATCATGTTTGATTTTGAAGTACTTATCAAATTCTAATCAAATGATTAATATTCTTAATCTTGTGTTTAAATCTCTTAGAAACATGAAATAATTTCTTTATCTCTATCTATGTAGATTTTTAATATTTTAATTGAGAAAAAAGATAAACTCAATTTATATTTCCCAATATGAAAAATATAAATGCCATAGAGACAGTTTTATATATCCTGTGCTTGTATCTAATGAATACAATATCATTCTTTAAGAGTTAATGATCAGAGAAGTAGTTATTTAATTATAAATTAGGTTTAATAATTGTGAGAATTTTCATTTCGAGATTTCCTTAAAGGTTTACTAAGAAATAATGAGAAGAATTTATAATATTAGTGTTAAAATTGTGAAATTATATTTCATTTCATTATATATTATTATAAAAAAACATAGGTTTCACCCCGTTATTTTGAATATTAAACAAGAACATTGTTCTTAATTATTAATATAATAACTACATATTTTGATGTATCTTCAGGCCTCTCAATATCATATTCTTTCAAATCTAGGTTGTGGTTCTGAACATGTGATATATAAAGTTGAGAATAAGTTAAATTAAGAGTTGTGTGCAATAAAAATTGAAAAATCTCCTGGAATAGGTTAGATCTAAAATGAAATTGGAATACTTAACAAATTAAAAGGAATATAAGGTATTCCATCATTGATATCATGTGGAGCTACACCAGAGAATAAGTAATTCATAAAATATAGCAATTAAGATCTTTTCTTATTATTCCATTATTACATAATAACTTAGGTGACATAGCCTAAAAGAAATAATTATCTCTATCCTAAATATTAAGGATTGGATTGAGAGTTACTGAAATTTTAGAAAAAGTTCATTATTAGAATATTCTTCATCTCGATATCAAACCAGAAAACATTATGATATCACAGCCTTTAGTAAACGATTCAAAAATATTACAACCTGATCTTATTCAACTAATTGATTTTGGCTTATCATAAGAATTAATTAGAAATTCAAAATTATTGAAAGGTGTATTTATTGGTTCTTTAAATTTTGCGAGCAGATAATCACATAAGGGAGAATAATTAGGCTATAAGGATGATCTAGAAAGTCTCTTGTATGTATTGGTATACTTAAGAAATTGTATTTATATTCTTAACCCTTAGTAACATTGCCATGGTTCCATAAACCATCTTGGGGATGTAAGGAAGTAGACATCAAAGTCATTGGCAGAATCAAATCATTTCATTTTAATACTACTTCCTTAACTTCGAATTTTCCTTTATAGTTATAGGAGATAATGTCTTATATAGACTCATTAAAACATGATAACATGCCTAATTATGGTTATATCAAAACCTTGATTATGTAAATGATAAAAAAACCTTAATGCTCTGTTTTCTAAATACAACAAGTATTCGAATCATAGAATGAAATAGAAACATCAATTTTAATTGATAATTCTGCTGAGAACGATAAGGACTATAAATATTGTGACTATGAGGATATGATTAGTTTCGAAAACAAAAATGTTCAAATTTCAAAAATAATTGGTAAATATGTGACCAATTCAATTAAATCAATAAGTGACATTAAATCTTGAGATTTATATTATGCTATTATAATATTTAAAATTAGCATATTAGCTTGAATCTCATTAGTATAAAAATCCCATTTAATTGTGAATACACCTAAAATTTAATACTCTTTAATAATATATTGATCTAGTTCATCACCAAGAAGAATATATATAAAACAGTATTATTGGTTCTTTTCAAAAATATAATTCTTAACGGGATTGCAATATTAATATTGGAGAATAAATATTCATTAAAGACTCCTTAAAAATTGTTAATTATTATTTCTTTTTCAATCATAAATACGAGATAAAATTATAATATCTATCAATTGATTTTATATAATCTCCTCTTTATAGTATAAATGAATTGCAATAGACACTTTAAGATGTTTGTTTAGTCAAATTTAAATATATATAATTATTGTAAAAAAAATAATAATTATATTTAAAATTTATCATGATATCAATGTAGATTCGATTGCACCTTAATATTTAAACAATTATTTTAATGAATTTACTTCAGTTGATATTTAAGCATTATTAATTTAACATTTCATTGCTTAAATAACATAGTTTTTAGGTATTGTTTTCAATCTACCTAGAACTTTTTAGTTCTAAATATATAAAATTGTAATTATACATTATCTTCTTATGCTTCCAATTATTGATTTAAATTATATAACATGACATTTCCATTATATGTTTATATGATGAAATCAGTGTAATTTGATGAGAAACAAACACTTGATATATATATCTTTTAATATATCCAAAATACAAATTCAAAGTTTTAATCTTTTTGCTGCCACAACTTAATTTACTAATCCTCTTCTTAAATTAATAAGTATTTCCCATTCTCTGAAAAGAAAACCTTGATTACTTTAACTAAACTAATTATTTATTAAACTTCATTAAGACAATCTAAATTAGACATATTTATTATTTTAACAATTCCTTATTGATTTTATATTCTCTCACTTCCACCTCCACATGCCATCATATTATTATAAAATGACACTGATTAAACATCAAAATTTAGAATTTCATTATTATATTCAATTGTCTATGAATTATTGAATGATATAAATTTATGGTTTTCCTAATAAAATCCAAATAAAGTTTAATCATCTATAAATTTAAAAGATACTACTTATTTCCAATTATATTGTAATCCTAGATGTCTGATTTTGGTTGCAAAATCAACATTCCATATTTTCTTTATTTGGATAGTCTATCCATTAGAATACGCTAATTATTCACCATTAGGATTAAAAGTGAGAGGTAGTCCATAAGGAACCTGAAAATAGTCTAATATTGTTGGTTATTATAGATCTGAAAAATCGTATAAAAATATATGATTGACAAAATGTTATTCTTCCCTCACAGCAAAGAATATACGTGACTTTGGGGAGAATACTAAGTAAGTAAAGCGATGTGTAAATCCAAGCTAGATTTAATTTGGAACAGCTTCAACATTTGGAATTATTGGATCAAGTTTAAGTATATTAGTATGATTCACATGATCATAATCAAGAGATATTATTGATTCTGAATTTGGATGAAAATTAATTCTCTACCAAAAAGAAATTTAGAATGATATCAATTCAGTGTTTTTTTCCCAATCCCAAATTACAATTCTTGGATCAACTATTTATTTTACACCCTCAAATCTTTAGTTATTTAATTCAAAATATGATGCTGCAATGTATTTCACATTTGGTGAGAATTAAACTTATAGACATTCCCATCCATTACACTAGTTTGAAACAAGTTAACTCTTTGAATAAGTTTAAAATTCTGTTTTTAAAATTTTTGATTCTGACTCCATCAGTATTAATGTATCATAATTGTTAAATAAGATTTTCCATAATATAATTTAATTTCCTTCATTGGATGCTAAAATTAATTGTTGATTTGGAATCCAAGTACAAATATGTTAACTATCTAATAAATTTTCATTATAATTGATTGGCAAATAAATTGAATTAGAACCAGATTCTTTGATAAACCAAACTCTAATAAAATTATCTTAACCTCTTGATGCAAGTAATTGCCCATTATAAGAATATTCTATTGAAATAATTTAGTTACGATGTCCTTTTAATGTTTTTTTAATGTAATTATTTTCTTCATCATATATAATAATATCTTCTTTTTAATCATCCCCAACATAAGCGAATTAACTATCAGTTGGAGAGACAGCAATACAGATTATAGATTGATGAGGACCTTTATTAAGATTTGTGTTTGTATCCAAAATAGTTTGCAATTACCAAATTTTAAGTAATTCTCCACTATTTGCTATGATTGCTAATTTATTTTAGTTGTTGTTGGAAAAAAAAAATATCTTTTCAATTGAATAGATGTCTGCAATATTTAATCTGCGTTATAATTCATAAATATTTGAGCTATCCCAAAGAATAATACCATCATGAATTGATGTTGTAGCTAAATACTTACCACTTGGGGAAAAGCAAAATTGATTTTATTCATTTAAAATATCAATGCATTCATCATTTAGATAATCCCAAAATATTATTTTAGTTTTCAGTTACAAAACGATCAACTACCCATTAGGTGAGAATTCTGCTTTTAATACAGGACTATCAAAAATATCATAATATTTATTTGGATTAATTTCATTCATATTCCACACTTTAATGTTCTTATTTGTATCATTCCATTAAATATAAACCTTCTCATAAGGATGAAAACAAATACTTTACAAATTTTAATAGCCTTTAAAAATTCCTTTTAAACACTTATCTTTAATACTCCATAAAGCTAAATCATCACGAAATTATAAGCCAATTTCTTAGTTTGAGTTATAGGATAGAATCTACAAAATCTAAATTGCTAAATTAAATTTTAAAGTTTCATTTAAAGTATGTTCTTACCAATCATAAACAATTACTTCATATTTATTAGCAACTGCTAAGGACTTTCCATCAGATGAAACTATAAATGAAGTAGCGTTAATTTCTTTTACAGGCAAAATTATTTCAGTTAATAGTTCAAATAATTTTAAGGTGGTTTTACCTTAAAAAAGGAAGTAACTATTACTCTTATCAAATGAAAATTTATTTATTTAGTGGAAAGGCAAGTGGGAATTTTCGATGATCTCATTCTCTCCAACAAACTTAGATACAAGAGAATACTCTTTATCACTGTTCCAACATCTTAACCATTCATATTAGTCAATGAAACCCACGATCTTGCTATTAGGAGAAAACTATAAGGCACTTACAGCTTTGAAATTTATTTTTATTTAATGCAGAATATTATCCAAAACATTAAAATCCCTTAGCACAATCTCATTTAAAGAACAAGTTGCTATGTATTAAGTAGAGTTGTATTCATTTATATTCGAAACGGCAACAGAAAGATAATGGTTGGTTTTATCTAGATTTTCAATTTCTTTTTATAGATTGAAAGTTTTAAATTCCCATTTTCTCAACCAAAATGCACTAAGAGAAACAAAGTATTTTCCATCTGGAGAAAAAATTACTTATTAAACATCCTCATTTTGTTCTAGTTTTGATGTTTCTATAATTTAGATATTAGACCACTTAACATCATTTAATTAGGCACAATCAAAATTACATCTATTAATAATTACATTCTTAAATGTAGAACCACTCAAATTGCAATTATAAAAACTTATTCCAGAAATGTCTGTATTTGATAAGTTAATATTTTATAGATCCTCTCCTACAAGATTAAAATTAAGAACAGATATTAAATATATACAATTTGATGAAACTCTTGTATATTTATGATTTTTGGACATTTTTATTATCTTAATTAATTTTTCCCTAATATCCTTTAATTTTAGAATTTCATATCTCAAAATATTTATGGCACCTGCAAAATTATTAAACGTCAGATTAATAGACTCTGAATTTAATTCGCTATTACATATACGATTGATAGTTAAAGTTAATCTTTTTTTTAAGAATTAGGCAAAATAATATTCTTGTATTATTTTATGTTTAAAAGTAAAGGTATTTCCCTATTGAATAATGAGAGAAGAGTTATAATTTAATTAATCATCATTAGACTATTGTTTCTCTCTTTCAACAAAATTTCCATCTATTGAAGTTAGATTTTTTAAGGTCATTTTTCGAGCCTATTTTTCACATTATTTGTCCATCTACTCCAGAACAAAGTCTAAGTCATATGATACTCTAAGTGTTTGAGCATATGTTTTATTTAATGAAGTAACAAGAGTTTTAAGTATTTAATACATTGTCATATTATTAGCCCTCAATGCTTCAATCACAATAATAGAATCATTTTTAATTTGGTAAATTCTTCCATCCATTTAAATTCCTCTTGTATCTCCTTTAAGTATATTGAAATGTTTATATTGAAATTATTAATTTTTTAATTTTGTTAACACTTACTATATATTTTCTTCCTCATTATTATTTATAAGATCTATCATGCTTTAATCTACAGGAATGTTATTAGGAGATTATGAATTTTGATATCTGCGAATGTTTTCAGAGGATTGAAGATATTTCTGTTTTAACTTAGTATATAATTTTTTTAATTATTCTTTGAAATAATTTTCTGTATTCTTTTGTCTAAATATAGAAAACAACAAAATGAAAATTTCTAATTGAAATGGTGTTTAAGTGAGGTGTTAAAAATGATGGTTCTAGATTACATTCAAATAATATTGTGAACATTTTAGTTCTAATAACTCTTGAACTATCTTCTCATGCTAGTTATAATCTATCTTCTCTATCAGCAGACTCTTAACAACAGTTCCAAAATATTCCTAAATCTTTTCACTATGAAAATCTTCTTATTAGTTAAAATGATTTTAAATGTTTATTTCATGGTTTTTCCAAATCTTTTCAAACTCTTAGATATCTTTTTCTTTGTAATATTTAGAAAAATGAGCAAATAATATATTTTTAATGTTTCTTAAATGTTTCAATTAAAAATATCTTTATCTTTATTCATCATTAAATGGCAATAATTCGAGTTCTGTTATGAAATTGATATTAGTTTATGTAATATATAACTAATAATTTTAAAAATCTTTAAGCCAACATCTTGCTGATACAATGAATTTCACTGTCACTCCAATCAAATTTTAATTAAAATTTAAATGTTGAAAATTAAGTTTAATTAAATTTTATTATAATCTATTTATTTTTACTTCATCAATATCATCTAGTAAGAATAGAACCTTTTCTTATTTAGAATTGACTGCCGTTTAAAACTCCTATAATAACTTTTCATCATTTTAAAATATCTATTGTAATTTTCTAAGAAATAATTTATCATCTGAGTTTGGATCTGAAGATAAAGAAATAAAAATAGGAATCCAACAAGATGAATTATATTATTCCCATAATTTATCTTATATAATTCTTAATTCACGACTTTTGCCAGACCCCTATTAACCAAAAAGTAATAACACTTCACAACATCCTTTTGTATTCTGAAGAAATTCTTTTATTTCTGAATGGCATTCTTATTCATAGTTTTTTAATTAACCTGTAAACACTAATTCTTCCTAAATCCTCTTAACTGGATCATATTTTTTAATTTTGAATCTTTATTCAATATAAATTGGATTGATTTAAAATTAATAGGTTTCAAAATGATACTACTTATTTGATTACTCATTTTTATAATTCAAAATGCAATCTTTATAGTTTTTTAATATAACGTTGTTGTTGTTGTTAATTTATTTTTCTGTGTTGTCTTGCCTTTTTTATTTTTCAATTTCTTTCACAAAATTTTTTATTTCTTATAACAATATCTTACCTCTATCTTCTTATCTATCCATATAAGCCATTAATGATATTGTATTTTAAAGAATATTTTTCAATTAATTAAAGTCATTTACTTGTTATTATAAATCTTCATTTTAATTAATCATTTTAGTTTTTAATTCTCTCATATCTTTAATTAAATCTTTCAACGTTTTCAATAAATCATTTTGAGTCAATTGTTAAATTGCTTGCTTCAAATCAGATTGATTATTTTGAAGTTAAACAGAACTATTTTCAAAAACCTAATTGAAAATAAACTTGTTTGAAAAATATTATTGTGCTCTATCGTTTTTATTATTAGCAATCTAATTTGAATTTAGTATATAATTTGTATGCACTATTCCATCGATTTTAGATATCATTCCTTTTTGATTGTTTTTAGATATTCTTCCTTATTGATTTTTGAAATTTATATGGTTTAATGGTTACAAAAAATTAATTGAATCTACTTTATTTAATTAATCAAATGTCACATATTCAACAAAATTTGAATTATTAATAGGATTAACTATTTCGATTATTTTTTCTTTTTCCAATAACTCAATTAATTTGTAATCTTTAATACATTTTGTAATATCAAAAAATGCATCTTGAAGAGAATTTCTTTTTTCATTTTCATCATCTTACTAATTAACAACCTATATATACTGATATACTGTCTCCTCTAAATTAGATAATAATGAAATAAATTTGTTAAAAAAATTAATAGTTGTTGTTGTTTCTTTTTATTAGTGAAAAAGATTTTACTTGAATTTCTCCCATGTTTAAATATTTTTGGCTTACTCAAATTTAACTTCAACATTCTCTATCACATTTTCCTTAATAATTCCATGATATAACTAGTCTATTTCTTTGTATACTGGTTTCAATTGATCAAATGACTAAATCTTAACCTTAGGAGGTAGAATTTAATTTAGGAGTCCCAGAACTTTTCTATAAAACTCTTAAAACTTATTATTTGAATCATCAATAGATATATGTAAAATACATTATTTGTCTTCTTAAATCAAATCATGAAACTTTTTAAGATTTTCTTGAACAATCTCAACGTTATCGTTCTAAACAGTAATATCTTTCAAATTCTGATATTCAATTTTCACAATATCCTTTAAAGTCCTTTTATCATAAAGATTTATTTTTTCAACTTTTTAACTATATTAAACTAATTTTTATTTTTTGTTTATTTGATACGTTCTTTAGTATCGAATTTTCATGTTATATTTGATGACGTTTTTATATATTTTATATAAATCATCTATTGAAATTTTTCCATCTGAATTTAATAAAAGGTTCATTTGATTATCTAAACAATTAATTTCCTTTTAATTTAAGGAATCATTAAATCTCACAGATAGTATTTAAACAACTTAATTAAGAGGAAATTTGATATTAGTTTGTTATTTCTCAAATTCTTCATTTTCAATACAGACTGGACTTTATTTTCTAAATTGCCGCCAATAAATTTCACTTGAGTGTTTAAAGTATTAATTTTCTGTTTTTGTTTAGAGTTTATCTATTATAAAATAAATACTGTTTGGAAATTTAATGGTTTAATTTTATTGTTATTTATTGGACCCTTTCTTCTTGTTTCTTTTTACATTTTTTAATTATTTTTCTATTTTAATTATTAATTTTAAAAGGAAGGTCTTACTCTAATCAATTTCATTTATATATTCTTGAGGATTTATTTAAATTCCATCTTTGAATTATAAATATGGATTTGATTAAAACCTGTCTACTAATTTTACCTTTTCTATTTCAACAAAAACAGTTTGGTAGATTTCAATTGATATCTATAAAAATAACAAATATTTCTTTTTTAACTAATTCAATAATTCTTTATTTTATTATTTTTCAAGCTACTAAATTATTAATTTTATATTCTCAATCTCTTATTCTAAGGATTAACTTGTTTTTTTTAAGAATTCAATTGGTTAATAGTGAGGATCAACTTTAAAGTTTTCAATAAATGAATCCTTTATTTTAAGCGATGCATAGAATTTCACATAGGATTCAATTAGGATTTTTGATAATTCCTAAAATTTTGTTTGAACTATGTAAGAGTGTTAATTAGATTAAATAGGTTAGAATTGTGCACATGAAATTAATTCAAATAATATTTAGATCCAATATTTATGATGAAAAAAAGAGTATTAATTTTACAAATGCTAAGAAAAAGTAAATTAAAGAATCTTTTTTGGAATATCAAGATTTTCTTAATGGCCATTCTCAACCTCTAAGATTATTGTCCATTTTATCCTTTAATAAAAGCAAAACAGTTCAAAATTACTGATTGAAATTTCTTATTCCTCATAATTTTTATTTAATAATTCTGCATTTTGTGTAAACCATTCTATTATATCAAATTTGTTTTGAACATTAAATAATGTTTCCGATACTTTCAATTGTTATGCATTTTGCCTTCTACAATTTTGAAAAACTATATCTATCATTAATATTTCATATTTGAAAATGGGTTCTGCTGAATCTTTCAAACTTCTAATAATATTAGAATATTGATTAGAATATGAATCATTCAAAAAAGAAGTGTTGAGTTTAATCTGAATTTTATAAATGATGTAGAATAAATCAAGACAAAGTAATATTAATTTATTTGTCTTTATTATTGAATGTTAAATAAAGGCTTGTAAAGATTAAAGACTATTCAATAATATTTCATAAATATCATTCTCATGCTCACGTTTGAGTTAAATTTAATAAAACATGTTGGTTCTAATATAATATTGTTACAAATTTTTATTTTAAGTAGTTAATGTATTAATAATTTCTATTGCTTCTTCATTTATCATCTATGGAAGTTATTATTATTATTTAGTTATTAATTGCACTAATTCTTTAGCCTTAACCTTTAAAGTTTCCATAATCTGGTCTTTCTTTGAACTTATTCTCCTTATTTCCTTTTTTAGACATTTAGTTAAAAATGAACTACAGCATGCACCTCCTCCTCTCAAATTTATTTTCATATGATCTGGCTTGATGCCCATAATAATTAAATAAATATATTAATAATTTCAGATATAGAAATGATATTTAAGAAAAGTTTTGAAAAAGTAAAGACAGCTTATTGATAGCATTTAAGATTTATAATAGTTATATTTATTTAAATACATCTTACCTAACGATTCAATTGTAATTGAGAAATTTTTGCTTTTTAAAATAATATGGAAATCAAATTTTACAATATTAAGAATGGTTTTACTATCTAAAGATCTATTCCTGATTTATACAAAATAATTGAATCTCCTTTTTATGAAATTAAAATATATTTGTTTAGCGTATTAAGTATTTTTTAAGGTTGCTGATTTTTTGATTGTCCTTACTATTTAGATTTACAGAAAGATATTAATTTGTATTTGTCTTAACATAAAGAATTAATAAAGTTTTTTATTTTTAAATTAGTGTATTCATATATGAAGCACTTTAGATGGTAAATGTTCATTTAATAATTTAAATAGCTTTATTGATCTAGTGTAAGAAATATATGAGTTCAATAGATCAAACATCGAATCTTTAAGGTTTGTTAGGCCTTACTATTTCAAAATATAAATGATGCATACTTTTTTCTGATGTCATTCTCATAAAGATTTTATGAAAAAGGCATAAAAATAGTTATTAAATAGTGTCATTAATATAAAGTAATTGAAAAATTAAATAAATGAAAAGTTTAGTTTTTTTATTTCATAAATGTCTATTTTTTTCTAACTAATGAACAAAATCGATTTAATTAGGACTTACTAAAATTTAATAAAAAATAATATTTAAGCATTAACCTAATAACTTAATATAATATAAATTTTATAAAAGAATTCATATCAAATCATCAATCAAAATCATATCCTTATTAAGGAAGAATACTTTTAAGTTATCATTTACTTCCTTTCGTATAATTTTTGATATGGCAGCAATAATAAAATCATTAATTGGCTAGTTCTGTTGGAACCAATATGTATTATAAAAATGTCTAACTTATGAAGATGTAAGAATAGAAATAATGATATCTTATTCTACTGAGTTCATTTCTTATTTATCTATATCAATTTTATATTCCTTTTAATATTTTATCAAATCTTTAACTTAATATTCTAAAATTTCTTTTAATTCTAATTCTCTATTCTTTAACAAATTGAATTGATCTAAAGCTATTTCTTTATAATTAAATAATGAATATGATTTCAAATTTTGTGAGATGATAGGAATTGTATATTATAATAAATATTCAATAATAAGGTATCCATAATTATTTCCAATTTCTATTATGTATTTTAAATC
>JPFL01000018.1:317313-427703 GCA_000733385.1 Paramecium biaurelia | reverse complement strand
TTATTCCTTGTTTTTCTAATTATTCTACTTTTTCTAATAAAGATAGTATTAAATGAAGTAATTATCCCAAATGTATTCTAACAAAGTCTGATTCCTATTAAGAAGTTATTATATCAATAATTACAATCCAAAATATCAAATCTCTTAATCTAATATATCTATCATGATTTATTGTAAAAGTAATTGAATTGTTGGGCAGATCTAATTTCACTTGTTGAAAATGATCTAAATTTAAACCCTTTATCAATTCAACTTAATTTTCAAAAGTATACACCTCCTACGAAACATAGCATAATTTTAACATTATTATTATATTTCTATTAAATAAGTACTTGATAATAAAATGATTAAAATTTAAAATAAGAAATATTAATGTTTCAATAATTTTCATAGTGGTTAAAGGTTGAAACAATTTAACTTAAATACTTCATAATCGAATATTATATCTCTTAAGACAATTACATATACACAGTTGTATTATTATAAAAGTAATTTCCAATTTATTGAAGAATGAATAAAGAAGGGTTAATTTAGAGTTGTATGAAAATCTTATAAGTAGATATATATTCTTGTTCTAACATTTTATTTTTTTAATTGGATCAAATCCTATGATGTACAATTAAATAGGAATGAATTCTAGAATGAAAATATCTACAAGAGATTTTTTATTAATGTCAAACAATTCAATAAATAATATGAACAAATTAATAATTGCTTTTCTCTCTAAATATTTTTTGTTGAAATTATAAACATGGAGGTAACACATAATTGTGACTTTTTAAAGCAAGACTCTATATTGATTTACTCTGAAAAGGAATGTTGAGGATTAATCCTCAACATATTGACTTGAATTCGTTAAAATGGTAGTTGAGTTCCATCAAACATTAATACTTTGAGAATCATGATGTTTGTCAACAAAAGGAGTAGGTTTCAAAAATTTTGAAGTTAATTAACTTGAATAAATGCAAACGATTTAGATAAACATTAAGGATATTTGAAATATAAATATTAAGCATTAATATTAATCAAAATATGTAAGATTGTGAGCAATTTTTGATTTTTATATCTAGTACAATTTAATATAGAATTATTAGGCAATAGGATATGTTATGAGAAAAAAGTAAAGTAGTATTATGAATATTTAACTTCAGAAATGTTTTAAGGTGTATTTAAGATAACAAACTTGTATAAAATAATGAATAAAAGGATCTTGAATTAATGTCACAATTTTGGAAGAGAATGATAATGAAGTTGGTAATCAAAAAGGTGTAAAAAATTTGATAATTTTTCAAGTGAGCAGAATGTCATTTATCAATATCTTGGAGGAAAACAATAATGACTACGGTTATTGTAATAATCAGAGGAAGAAGAGATGAAACTTTATAAAAAAGAAAAATGAATTGATATAATTTCAATAAATGCATACTTTAAATATTAAATGAAAATATTGTCCAAAGGTTGTGAGATCGTGGCTGTACAAAATGAAAAGGTACACTCTATTAAGTGTGAGCATTATTTGGAAAATGAAGATGTCTAATTATACATATTTTAGGATGAATGTGTAAAATCCATAGAGTATATTCATTTCAAAGACATACTTAAGAAAGGTAAACCTAATTATATTCTAGGCATTAAGAAAATTAGTGGATCAGGAGGTTTAGAGATAGTTATAACACAATGTATCAATCAAAATCAATTAATTATTGAATAAGATGACCAAGAATTCAATTGTCATGCTGTTAGAAAATGGTTAAACTTTAAATCATAGAATTAGTTACATTAATTCAATTAATTATACAGAACTCTTAAAGATGTATAATATCCCTATAATTACTTAGCTCTAAAATGCAGAAGCAACTATTACTCAAGTCAAATAAGATGATACAATAGATGCTTTCCAAAGTTGTATGGATCTCTCAGTCCTTACTAATAGAAATGATAGTCTCAAGGAACTGGAGTAGCAATATGTTAAAGGTCAAATGAAATGGGCATAAATTGATATGGAAAATGCTGAATTGGCCACCAGGATTAGATTATTACAAGTTGAATTGCAATAAAGAAAATAGGAAATCAATAAACTGAAATTTTAATATGAAAACAACGCCTATTAATTATTGTAATCCAAATAATAATTGGGAGATGTAATCAATTAAGCTATTGAAATTGGAGATTCCTAAATTTTGTCTAAACTTGGATTATGAATATATATATATATAATTAAAATGCTAAATATTACTAAAGCATTAAAAGATAGTGTTTCAATTGCTTTTTAGAAAGCCTTTGCTCGTCATCATGAAATCTAAATCCTATTTCAAAATTTAAAATATTCAACTTCTTGTCCAGCCACATTCTCTGAGTATTATAAATCCAATTATGTAAATTAATATTTCTAATCATCTTAGTAAAAAGAATGGAAAGAAACTCTACTTCCAAAAGATGTAGCACATGAAATCTTAATTCATTTTTCATCCCCAACTTGGAATCAATTCAAATTGGTTTCAAATATTGAAGTCACTCAAATGGGACATCTTTAATTTCAAATTAATAAATAATATTACGAGCACTTAATCAAATAAATTGAGACTACTTCATGGCCTAATATTACTCCTATATACAAAAATACCAATATTTATGGTCCATTTATAAATTTGAATGGTTCCATTAATAGAACAGAGTACTTTCTTCATTTTTTATTTAGTTTGAGAGGACTTCACATTTAGAATAGATTGTATAGTGTCTTGTCTAAATTAAGTGAGAATTGCAATAAATTTAATAATATTACTAATTAAATTACTAATAATGATTATTTGATTCTCCCAGCAAAAGTAATTAGAATTTATGA
Organism: Paramecium biaurelia; assembly: GCA_000733385.1. Taxonomy (NCBI): domain Eukaryota; phylum Ciliophora; class Oligohymenophorea; order Peniculida; family Parameciidae; genus Paramecium; species Paramecium biaurelia. The sequence goes on along the minus strand of JPFL01000018.1, from coordinate 424,861 downwards.
TTAGATTGTTTGTTAATCCATTTAATCCATTTCATTGGGGGTACAATTAAGTCTTGAATGACTCACTTCATTTTGATTGCAAAGATCCCATAACCCCACTTTATGGTAGTGATGATATAGCACCATAAATTCCAAGTGTTGAATTACTTGCTCATTTTCCTTAACTTTTAGTTGAGTGCTTAGAAACTAAGTCATTTAAACAATTATATTAGTTTGAGTTAACATATCCATAATATTTATTAAAATGACAATTAAGTTCTGAAATAAGATAGTATATATTATTAAAATTTTCCACCCATTAAGATGATAAGATATCAATTATTAATTATTATTTCATAAAAAATTTAAATACTTTTTAAAAATTCCGATATGGGGTGTCATAGCACAAAATTAAAAAAGCATCCAACATTTATTTAAAACAATCATGAACTTGAAAATGAATTTACTATAAGTTGGAGCAAGAAAAAACTAACTAAATCGAAAACTAATATAGATCCCAAATAGGAAAAACAAAATTATAGTCTCAACAAAAACCCAATCCTCTAAAGAAGATAATAACGGTAAACTCTAACTATGACATGAGTGTTTTGATTATTTGTTTCTTTTCTTTTTTAACCCCTTAAAATTATACTGTTTCATTTTTATTATCACTTCTCCTTAAAATGAGCATGCCTGTAACTCTCACAAAACTACCATTCTTCATAAAATACTATTATTAATCACACTATCACCCGTCTGACTGATTGTTTATAAAATCGTATATATTTTATGATCATTTTTTGCTGGCATATTGATATTTAAAATCTATATTCTTCTTCAAATCCTTTGTTAAAATTAAAATATTTGATAATTTTCATTCTATTCTAATACCAAAAGAATATGAATTCGATAAATTCGAGATTCTAAATATTGTTTTCTATATTACTATATTAAAATACGTATGATAATTAATAGTTAAAACAATTTAAACTACCGAAAAATTAACAGAATTAAATCAAAAAGGATGCTTTGAAATGTAAACTAATTATGTGTTTAAAAATTATGGTACTTATAATAAAATAATTGTAAAGGAGGTGAGGCTAAACAAAAAAATTAAGTCTATCAATAGAGCAGTTACTTGATTTTAGAAACCTTAATTAAATCAAAGATTAAATTCGCATCTCATAACAATTCAAACTAAATTTATAGATTTGTAAATGAAATTAGATCAATTATGGGAATTATTTCATATCGGAAAATCAGAGAAAGTTTTAATAATTGCTAATGAGATGGAGTGTTGAATAAATCATCAAGAACTTTATTATGACTCTGATAGAACAAGTTAAATTAAATGGATTTAAGATTCTATTCTAAAATTCAATATATAGTATAAATTATACTGAAAATACTCCTTTACATCAGAGCTAATTATTATTAATACATTAATTGATAATTTGTAGTAATTTATTCATTAACAATATTAAGTATAAATGTCTGTTTGTTATTATTTTTATTTTTAATGTCCATTAAATAAAATGTTACTTTAAATAACTCTTACAATCAATTATTAAGTTGGATTATCATATTTTTAATCTCAATTACCACTATAATTTAATCATTTATTTTCATGTTCATTTCATCTAGATATATCTTATTGATATTTAATCTTTTTTCTTGAAGTAATTTCTCTCCTTAAAAAATAAACACCAATGATCAATAGCCTCTCCATAATCCAACGATTTTGAACCAAGGTTTACATGAACAAAGCCATCATAAATAATCTTATATTTATGAAATTTTTTTCCTAATCTTCAGGTTATACATTTTAGTGTAAATTCAAAACAAAATTTTCAATATAATATACTTTTCTTTCTATAAATTTGAATAGTTATGATAATAAAGATATATAATGTTGAAATAATATAATAAATTTAATATTCATTGCTGGTAAAATATAATACAGCACTCGTCACTACATTATAATAATTCATATCAATTCATCAATCAATATTAAAATTTTGTAGATGAAGAATACTTCTAAATTATCATTTACTTCCTTTCGAATAATTTTTGATATGGCAGCAATAATAAAATCATTAATTTGCTAGTTCTGTTGGAACCAATATGTATTATAAAAATGTCTAACTTATGAAGATGTAAGGATAGAAATAATGATATCTTATTCTACTGAGTTCATTTCTTATTCATCTATATTAAATTTATATTCCTTTGAATATTCTTTTAGAGAATATTTTATCAAATCTTTAACTTATTATTCTAAAATTTCATTTAATTCTGATTCTCTATTCTTTAATTATTTGAATTGATCTATACCCATTTCTTCATAATTAGATAATGAATATGATTTCAAATTTTGTGAGATGATAGGAATTGTATATTATAATAAATATTCAATAATACGGTATCCATAAGTATTTCCAATTTCTATTATGTATTTTAAATCTTTCTAAACTTTTTAAATTAATTTATATCTATCTGATTTGATATAATCATTATTATTATCATCAATTTTTAATGATTAAACTAAATTATTATTTCTATCTTCTTAATAATTATATTTCTTTAATATTTATTGAATATATTAAATGATTACATTAATAGATGATATTGATTTACATAAGTCTATTAATGGTAATATAATATCTTTATATATTTTATTTTTCATTTCTTAATTATTCTATTTGAAATGAATTCTCTTGTAACATTGATCAATAATTGATAATATAATTTCTTTGATTTTAATAGAATCTGTTTAAGAATGCATATTTTCATCATTTAATGGACATTAATATCCTGTAAAATGGATTGAATAATCTAAGAATTAATAAATAAGACTTGGATATTAACTAGTTTCTGTAAAATCAAGCCAAATTCTATTGAAATCAAGATAATTATGTTTAATTCCTTGTTTTTCTAATTATTCTACTTTTTCTAATAAAGATAGTATTAAATGAAGTAATTATCCCAAATGTATTCTAACAAAGTCTGATTCCTATTAAAAAGTTATTATATCAATAATTACAATCCAAAATATCAAATCTCTTAATCTAATATATCTATCATGATTTATTGTAAAAGTAATTGAATTATTGGGCAGATCTAATTTCACTTGTTGAAAATGATCTAAATTTAAACCCTTTATCAATTCAACTTAATTTTCAAAAGTATACACCTCCTACGAAACATAGCATAATTTTAACATTATAATTATATTTCTATTAATTTTAATAATATTACTAAGTTGAGCTATCAAAAAACTTGTCAATTTTTCAATTATTATAATTATTGAAATATTTACGCTTAGAAATTATTAAAAGTAGCTAGAATTTAATTGATTAGTCTTTTTACCTTATACATAATTATAATAAATTAACAATTGTTTTTGCTCTGAGAAATATTATTCAAAGAATTTTTTATGACTTTTTTTTAAAATAGTTTCATTTAGTTTAAGTAAATATAAAATATTTATAAAAATTTAGCATCTTCCACATAAGCCTTATGAGAAAATATTTTTTCAAAATCTTTATTAAGATTGATTTAATCCTTGCCTATTAAATGAAGTATTATCAAACAATGTTGTTTAGTAAAATTTATTAAAATCTAGATTGAGATCTTAATGTAAATTTCATATTTTGATTTAAAAATAAAATAATTATTAAAAATATTTATTAAATCAACATAGTTAAATTCATATTCTTTGAGGTTGGCTTTCTTCTGTAATTGTATATTTCACTTTAGTGGTTATTTGTTAGTCTACTTATCAAGAAACTTCTGGGATAAAGAAAAGAATCAAGGTTTTTGAATGTTCAAATAGTGTCTAAGTGTGTGTAAGTGTGTGCTTATAAGATAATGGACAACCAAGCTGATTCAAAGGGTTTAAGTATGATTTAAATAACAGCTGTAGATGAACTATGAGAGTAATTTAGGAAGGAGTGAATACTGGTTTATTGTGACTTTTAGTAAATTCTATATTCTCTTTAATCCATTTTCTGCAAAATTTTTTAATTTAAATTGCTACTAGAGTTTTATGCTTGACGTTCAATAATACAGGGTTTATTATGATAAATTTATTGGAAATCTAGAGTTTTAAAGGAGACAAAGAATATCTTTTCAATAATAATCTGTACATCTTAATATTTTAATATTGTGATTGAGGGAGTAAGGGAGTAAGGGAAAGAAATAAAGTAGGATCTAGATCCAGAGTTGCAAGCAAATTGGTGATTAAATTGTTTTGAAATCAATTCTAACTTTTGTGTCCGAATATTAATTTGGTTATAATTTTTTCCTTTAATGACAGTATTTTACCCTTGCGATTAAATCTCACTCCTAAAAATCTGTACTGTTCTATAAAAGGGTCTGCATAAAGTTCATCATATTTGATTTGCATGGGATTTTAACAAGTATTATGCCAGTTTTCTTTTTAGTATTTATAATGAGGATACTTAAGCAAGGAGGCTAAGAATAGTCTTATTTACTTATCTTTATGATTACCATCATATCATCTGCATAAAAGTAGTACACATCCTTTTCTGACTATTGTACTTAATTATAAGTAAAATTTCTTTCAGATATATGTTGAATAAAAGAAGAGACAAAGAAGATTTGAAGTAATGCTTATAGAAAGTTAATTTTATGATAATTACTTTACTCTTAAGTATCTTGTATAGATTTTGTCTATGTATGGTATTAAAGGAATTACTGAAATCAAAATATATATTCAATTCATTATTGTCTATTAATATCTAGTATTTGTATTTAAATTTTGAAATAGTGTAGAGACATAAGAATAGCCAGCTAGTGAAAACTAAGAAGAATGCTTTATTTAGCATGCTTAGCTTTACAAAATGAGTATTAGTTTCTTTGTCAATTGTTTCCAGATAAAATGAGTGATTATTTAGGGAAAGTGTGGATAAAGTTGAGAAAAATCCCATTATAGTTGATGGCTATATAATGAAATATTAATTATTATAATTCAGTGATGTAGGTTGATAAGATTTTGCTTTATCAGTTTTATAAACTTAAGCAATTTTCTAATAGATATCATACTAGTTTTATTTATTTAGATAAGGTATAACTTCTCCTTAATCTTTTTTATCACTCTATGTGCTCTGAGATTGCCTTAGACTTAATTAGAAGAAAGTAAAATCTTCAAATTTTTGTTGATTTACTATTAAGTTTTAAGGCAAAGATTTATTTAAAATACAGTAGTGTTATGTGCGCTCTTAAATGAAGATTTGTAGATCAATCTATATCAAAGAAATCTAAGGGAAAGACTTAAACTAACACTTGAAAGTGTAAGTATTTTAGAGGAATATTATTATTGATTTCTTCTAGTACACTGTTTATTTTTTTTCTCTGTTTCCTCTTAATTTGAAGTCTCCTTAATATTTGCTCAGTTTATTTATCATTAAAGTAGAAATTGAAAGATAATAGATCCAATAATTTCTGGCTCTCATTATTAGAAGATCTAATTCAATTTGCATTTACAAATACAGAATATGACTTCAATTTAAGAAGCAAATGTATTGTAAATTCCAATTATTACATTTTTCAAGGAGTTTAGAAGTAATTATTATTTGTAGAACATGTAAGTTGGATATCGATTCTATATTTTTATTACTACATTCTTGTATATTTTGCTTCCTAGTAAAAGCTCTGTTGGTTTTAAGTAATAAAATTTTCCATTAATTTATCTTTTAGTTTGTGTGTGTTATGAAATGGACTGTATTGATTTACAATTTTTACCTAAGAGATGTAAACAATTTTAAGCAGTATAGGTAGGGTCAGGAGCCATTTATTCATTTTGATTTTAAAGTTAACATAATTTATATTTCTTGCTAAGTTAAAAATGGAATATTTCTAAGATGAGTTACAAAGTTGAAATGTTAAATCAAGTGACTAAGAAAAGTTAATAAGATACAATTATTCTTTATTTTCTATTTATTTACTGTTTGATTATCTAAAAATTTCTAAACTCTCAAAAGACGATTTTTCTTATCATTACCATTTTTGTTATGCTATAACAAAAATTTTTTTAATAGAAATAGTTTAATATTAATTAAAATAAAAAAAATCACATGATTGGAATAACATATTAATCTGAGTAATATTATACTTACAAGGACTTAACATCTTTATAAGATATTCTGAAAATTGATTCAATTGGAATTGTTAATATTTATAAAGATGAATAAATAATTGAATATCAAATAGATCGATCTAAATGTTTTAGTTAGATCTCATTTATATGATTAAATCTTATTAGAATGAATAGTTTGTTAGAATTTATCTAGGATAGCTTATAACCTTATTTAATGATCTATTAAGAAAAGTCATTTTATTATAATCATAACATAAAATTAATCATTAATACCTTGAAGACAATAGAATTTGGTTGGTGTTTTAAGATCCAAATAAATGTATAGATATTCTCTATTCTAAAATTGAATATACTATTGCATTTACTGGATATCAATGTTAATTATATGAAGAAGGGTCAGATGTAATAATGTCAGCAGAATAGAAAATATTAAAGATTATTAAGGACATTTAAATAAGAATAATAAAATATTTATTTTATTAAATGCATTTATGATCCAATCATATAAGAATGTGATCAACTCCTCTATAATTATAGATACTTTATCAGAAGATGAAAAACAAAATTTAATTTCAAATATATTAAATAGAATTTTAAATATGAAATTTAATAAATACTTTTAGAATTCTCCACATTATTATTTAAAAACAGATTCAAATCAATTGTTATAATATTAATTAAATTAAATAACTAGATTATCATAATTTATAATAAAAGAAGAAGTAGAACTCTTAATTGATTTGAAAAACTATTTAATAATTAATGAAATTATTTGATATATATATATGTCAGAGCCAATCAATATTTTTTTGTATTATAGGATATAAATAACTATTTTTTATTATTTCTTTTGGTTTATGAAATTATAAATATATCATGAAATTTGAAATTATTTCCTTTACAAAATTTTCAATCCATTAATCTCTCTGATGCAAGTATAAGACCAAAAATTGGCACAGAACCTTAGTAATTGAATTTCATAAATTCTTTCTTATAGAGTTCTCATGAGTTAATTCCTAAACTAAGATAAAGGAAAAATTTTCCTAAATTTACCAATAATAGTGTTTCTAAAAAATACATTAATAAATTCTAAATAACAATTCATTTGAAAAAATTCTATTTGATTTCAATTATATGTCAAATTTGTTAAGATTAGAAAGACTGAATTTTACTATGCAAAAAGAGCTTGAACTTTCAAAAAATCTTTTACCCAAAACAAAAGTTGTCATATTAGATTTTAGTTTCATCTTGTTTCCTATAAAATAAATTATAAATATCTAGAGAAAAAATTTAATTAAGTTAGTACACCCTCCCTAGCGCATCAATATATTAGTAGTAAATACCCTATATATACTTATAACAAATTCAACTTAATCATCAGTTTATATATTGAAAATTTGAGGAATGAATTTATTTCATAGGTTTCCTTATCTAATGAGTATTCCTTTATGCTACTCAGCTTGTTAGGCCATGGCAACATTATAATTACATCTTCATGCATTAATTTGCCTTGATTTGAAATCATCAAAATTATAATAAAAATAATCTAAATATAATTAAATTTATTAAAATGAATCCACACAAAATTTAAGATATTATTTGCCAGCTATCTTCAATTATAGAAAGTGATTTAGTGCATAACGTGAATATATAACTATTGGTTTTCCTAACAAATTATTAGTTCAAATAGGAGAGTAACTTTATTGGGCTTAATGTTTTAATAACTTTATTGCATTTAGTTTTCCTTAAATAAAAATATTATTAAAGGTATTCTTAATTAATAGATAATAAAACAGAATATGAAGTTTGTGAAACTATTCTCATTTTTAAAGAATGCTGTATTTTGAATAATATGTAGTATATAAAATAAAAATTGATTTAATCTAATAATTTCTAAGATTACTATAATTTGAGAATATAAAAATAATACGAAATGACAATAAAACTTAACCATTAAAATGTTTAAATATAAACATTGTAAAAAATATTTTCAAATCAATTCATTAATCAACTATAATATTTTCAAATCCATTAAGAGTTCTACTTCTTCTTTTATTATAAATTATGATAATCTAGTTATTTAATTTAATTAATATTATAACAATTGATTTGAATCTGTTTTTAAATAATAATGTGGAGAATTCTAAAAGTATTTATTAAATTTCATATTTAAAATTCTATTTAATATATTTGAAATTAAATTTTGTTTTTCATCTTCTGAAATCTCAAATTTAAAATTTTACAATTATTCCTTTAAAATAGTATCAAATTATTATTAAATGATACTTTATGCTTTATTCTCCAAGATCTTCTGATATTTATCATAAAGTTATTTCATTAAATTCAATGTTTAATTTTCTGACTCTTGTGTGACCGGCAATGAAAAATTGTTTTCTAAAAATTATTTTATGGATTTTATTTTAAAATTTATAACATTTTCTAAAATAAATGAGCTTTCTCCTTTTAAATTTTTAATGAGATCTTTCCAATATTATTCTATTAAATATTTGTTTTTTAAAATTTTTACAGTATCCCATTATTTAATAGATGTTTGATCTAATTCAATAATTTATTTTTCACTATTAAATTTTAATTTATTTAAAATATCTATAATTAAATTTATAGTATTTTAAATATTAAGTTGATCACATTCTTATATGATTGGATCATAAATGCATTTAATAATTTAATCTTTTTTAGAATCATTAATAATCTTTTTAAATGTCCTTAATAATCTTTAATATTTTCTATTCTGCTGACATTATTACATCTGACCCTTCTTCATATAATTAACATTGATATCCAGTAAATGCAATAGTATATTCAATTTTAGAATAGAGAATATCTATACATTTATTTGGATCTTAAAACACCAACCAAATTCTATTGTCTTCAAGGTATTAATGATTAATTTTATGTTATGATTATAATAAAATGACTTTTCTTAATAGATCATTAAATAAGGTTAAAAGCTATCCTAGATAAATTCTAACAAACTATTCATTCTAATAAGATTTAATGAAATATTTTTACAATCATATAAATGAGATCACTTAATCTAAAACATTTAGATCGATCTATTTGATATTCAATTATTTATTCATCTTCATAAATATTAACAATTCCAATTGAATCAATTTTCAGAATATCTTATAAAGATGTTAAGTCCTTGTAAGTGTAATATTACTCAGATTGATAATTCATTCCAATCATGTGACTTTTTTTATTTTAATTAATATTAAACTATTTCTATTAAACAAATTTTGGTTAAATATAAAACCAGATTAATTAAATATAATCATGTAAGAATTCTATTTATATTCTTATAGATGCAAATTAATTTATCATTGCACTATCATGATAACGGCTAACATTACAAACGGCCAGATTTAATCATTATTGCTTTCACATTCTAATTCACCAATAGTTCCACAATCTGGTTTGTTGTAAGCTTTAGCTTCTTCAGCGGTTGGGCATGAAGAATTGGCATCCTTCTTTATGCATTCTAAAGTTGTAGAGCCTACAGCTTTAGCAGTGGAGACTTCAGCACCATCAGTTGTAGTAGAATCTTCTAAAAATCTGAATCTACGAGCTGAATTTGGATCTTCTAGCTTACCATTAATTGAAAATTCAACATTATTAGCTAGAATATCAACATTTAGTGTATAAATAGTTTATCCAGGTTGTTTTTGCTATTAAGTGGGCTTCAATTTTTTATTGACCCCATCACCAGTTATAGTAACATCAGCATCTCCAACTTTCCATTATTCAAATCCAGTTTATTTTACTCTTTAAACAACATAGAAATTTTATCCAGCATAAACTTATGGCTATTCAACGAGGGTTGAACAGGTTTAGTCACTGCAAAATCCTACTTCAGTTTCTGCTCTTGAAACACAATTATCTTCAGTTGCACAAGCAGGAGTATCATCTTATGCTTCAGATGTGGCTTGAGCTGTTAAAACGCTTCCATCTAAGTCAACTGCTACGAAAAATGTGAAAAAGAATTAAACTAATTTCTTCTCCTAGATTGTTAACTTGACTGAATAGTAACCAGTATAAACAATCTTGTCGGTTTATTCATCTTTAAATAATTTGCTATCAATGTCTGCATTCAAGATTGTGAATTCCCAAATTCTTAATTATTTTTCATCATCATAACTGCTTGTAACAGTTGAATCATCTAATGTTTCACTTAAGAAACTTGGTCTATATCTGTAAATTTATCTTTCAATACAAGCATTGGCATTTCCGTCTGATTTAACAAGTGGTTTGCCTTTGTTATCAGGGAAGGCCAATTATACAACAACATCTTTATTATCATTGAAGTCAGCTTTACCATCCAATTTCATTGGAAGCCTTTTCTTTCCACCTTCCTATTTACTTTGAACTTTTTCTAAATTTTCACAGGTTTAAGCAACACATCTATCTTTGAACACAATTTCATTATCGGCACAAGTCACTTCAACTTCAACACATTATTGTTATTATTCTTAATCTTGAGTCCATTGTCCTTTTGATTAAGGAGGTCCTTAAGGTTTTTATCCTTATCCTTATCCTTATCCTTATCCTTATCCTTATCCTTATCCTTATCCTTATCCTTATCCTTATCCTTATCCTTATCCTTATCCTTATCCTTATCCTTATCCTTATCCTTATCCTTATCCTTATCCTTATCCTTATCCTTATCCTTATCCTTATCCTTATCCTTATCCTTATCCTTATCCTTATCCTTATCCTTATCCTTATCCTTATCCTTATCCTTATCCTTATCCTTATCCTTATCCTTGTCCTTGTCCTTGTCCTTGTCCTTGTCCTTGTCCTTGTCCTTGCCCTTGTCCTTGTCCCTATCCCATTTATCCTTATTGCTAGCCTCCTTATTATTATACAGGTAATTATCCTCCTTACTACTATTAACCAGCTGGTTATTAGGCACTACTAGGTTTTTAGACACCCCCTTATTATTAAACTCCACCTGGTTATTAGGCACTACCTTGTTATTAACCGGCTGGCTATTAAACGCCACCTGGTTATTAGGCACTACCAGGTTTTTAGACACCCCCTTATTATTAAACTCCGCCTGGTTATTAGACACCACCTTGTTATTAACCAGCGGGTTATTAAACGCCACCTGGTTGTTATGTTCCACTAGGAAATTATCCTGTACTAGGTTGTGATGAAGGTGTTTATGCGCCTGATGGTTATTATTAAACTTATTAACCTGGAAGCTAATTTCCAGGCATAGCTTGTTACGTTGGTTATTATTATTGTTGTTCTTATTATTATTATTATCCTTATTGTGCTTGTGTTGGCTAGCATTTTTTGGCCTTTCCACCAGTTTATGGACCACCTTATTGGCCTCCTTATTGCATGTCATTTTGTTGCATTCCTCCTTATTGTTATCCTCCTGGTTATTAACCTCCTAAAAAATTATCAGATATTATTAGATACCGGCGGTATTTTATTATCCTGGTAAACCAGTAGGGGCACCTTATGTGGGACCTGAGCTTCCAGAGTCAGCTAAAATATGTTAATTTAAAGATCTTACGTTGGCCAGGCTAAAGAGCACCTTGAGTAAGTTGTGTGAATACTGAAGAGACAATACAAAGGAATAGTAAAATTTTGATGACTTTCATTAAAGTAAATAAATTATGTATTTTTTCATTGTTATTAACGGGCTATAAATCCTGTCTGTATAATATTGAGTTTATTTATTGAAATTTCAGTTTACAAATATATTTCAAAGATACAATTGTTGTATTTTTATTTAAAGTTAATCGAAAATTAAAGATTCATAATGATCTTGCTTAAAGTTTTCTTATCTTATAGATACTAAGAATTGTTTATAAAACAAATAATCAAAAATTGAATATCTGACTTATGGACTCAGATGGATGATTTTGTTCTGGATATTTTGCTATTTAATCCCATTTTGAAACTTAAAGAGTAAATTTAATAGGATGGACTTAAATGAGAGAGTAATTTGATATCGGGTTGATGCTTGATATAATGTAAATAAAATTCTTTCCTTTTTATGATTCGATTAATTAAAAATATATTAGGTATTTGGATATATACTTATACAATACTGGCTCACTAGATTATGTATTTATATATTTGTTGTAGTAACAATTATTTCTCCAATATTAGGTGTTTTTAAGTATAATTTGATAACATTATTTACAGTATAATTTGATAACATTATTTACAGGTTATAAGCGATTGATCAAGTGTAATTGTTTTTTTCGTATTATCATAGAGTCTTTTCTGTAATGTTTTTCATAAATCTTTTGGAAGTTTCTTGCTACTCTGAGGATTTCAATTCATGTTTAAGTATGATTAGAAACATGTGTAATGATGAATAAATAAAAGATAATCAAGAATATTAGTATTGTTTGTAAAAGATTATTAGTCGGAATGATTACTAGACTGCACAAAGCCAGACTGGTAAAATTATCTGAATGGGCTTTCACTTTCCTAGTATTTCAAATGTTCATCTTCGGTCTCTGTTATTTAATGCATGATTTTTAATTTTTCTTATTGTTCTCTTAATTGTTTTTGGAGTTCTTATTATTCATTTATTGTTGCCATAAAATTTGACTAGTTTTTGAGATGATGACATTGAATTGTAGCATTGACTAATTTTGAATAGTATTTTCTTTTTCTTAACAAACACAAAAGATTCATCCTATCCAGATGGCTTATTTTCTTTCATTCTTTAAAGGCTGTCTGTATAATCTTCTAATCATATCTGAATAAAAGACCTCTTAGCTCTCATCCCTAGCCATCTTTTAAGGTAAGAGTTTAATCTATACAATATAATGATACTAGAGCCATTATCAAAAGCTCTAAATTAAACTATTTTAAATCAAGTTTAACAGCTCTTCTCAATTCTTGAATGATTTTAATAGGTACTATGCATTCAGTTTAATAAATAGTTTATTAAAGTATAGAATCTTATTAAATCTCACACCTAATATGCATAATTTTTCTAGGGTAATTCTAAAGCACAACACTTTTAATAATCTAGATCCATAGAAACCATTTTGCCCAAATCCATATATCATTAAGGTAAATAAATTTGTATTTTTTTTAATAAATATATTTAATTATTGTAAAATTCTTCGGTAATTCTTTGAAGTTTTTATAATTTATGCCAGCCGCTAATTATAATTATAACAATTCTTATATAATCAAGCTTGAAAATTGAACTTTGGATTCAAAAAATTATTCATTTCTTTCATTTTGCTATATAATTAGAAAAAATATCAAAGGAAACATTATATTTTAGTTAAATATTATGCAGAAAACTTTTTTAATATTTTGAAAACTCTATTCTTTGTTACAAATTAAATTTTTTATAATAATCTTGCTCGTTTCTTTCATCTTAATAAAATAGATAATTAATTCTTTAGAAATCCCATATTTTATTTTTAATTGAATCTAACTTGTTTTATACAAAACTCTTTACTCTCTACTTTTTTACTTTACATTAAATAAGTTTCATAAGAAATTAATAAATTGTATTTTTAGTATCTATTTATTATTAATTCGTATTTTTTAATTTAAATTTTACCTAATACTATATTCAAAGAAGTTCTTTGCTAAAGAAATATTAGTTTCTGTCGTATTCTTCACTTTTATATTCGAAGCATGGCCATAAAATCAAAATATTGAAAAATTTTCATTTAGAATTGACCAATAAAGACATGATTGAATGTTTCCATACAGTCCTTGCTAAGCTTTAAGATATAGGATATATTATTTACTCTAGCAGTTGGAAGCATCATTATTGGATCTGTTTTTGGATCCTTTAAATAGCTATAAGAAAGACTCTTTAAAACTTAAGTATCACCTTACAAAAGTTATTGTCTGAATTCTTGAGTGTTACCATAATTTTCAAAGGTTTAGAGACTTTTCTTTAATACATAATACTCAGTCATTAAAATTGAAAGTAATAATTGAATAAATTGTATTTTTTCATTAGAGAAATTTGACATTTTTTTAGTATTTATATTATAAGTGGGATTATTATAAATTTACTTGTTTTTATTATCATATTTTTTGTCAGTTTAATTTCATTATAATATCAATCTATTTCTGAAAAGTATTTATGAATTGAATTGAATTAGTTTTAGATTAAATAATTAAAGTAAATAATAATAATAACCATGAAAAACGAGCTTCTGGAATTTTAGTTGATTTTATTATCTTCTTCTGTGATCACTTTATATTATATTTATGACAGGGAATTGAATAAACAAAAGATATCACTATTGTTCTCAATTTGCAATATCAGCATTTTTTTGATTGAGACAAGAATAATAGGAAATTCTTAGTGTAAATATATACTCCAAAAATTATTAGATTTAACAATAGCAGCAGCACTCTTTCTGATATATAAGTATTATTCCAAGTAACCAGACTAGTCACTTATTCCATAAATTAATATTTTGAATACTTAAGTTTCAGAACACACAGGAAAAATAGACTAAGAAATGGAATAATACCCTCAATATCTACCAGCCATTCAATCAATTCATGAAAGTAACTCAAATTTGACACCCAAGCAGATTCCAATTACTAATGAAAATAATATTGGACCTTAGGTCACAACAGAAAGAGGAAAATAACATGTTAAACAGGATTCTATAATGGGTTTTTTGGGGGATAAAAAAAGATCCTCCTATACTAAAAACACCAGTAATAGTGCATTCCCATAGAGATAATAGACCAATTAGCTATCATAAGGTAAGAATATTTATATTTATAAAGTTAACTTTAATGTGATAAAGTTTTAGGATGATTGTGGAGAGATTAAATTTGGTCTTCTCAAGACATTGAAATCAATTAATTTTGATTAGGTAGGCAAAGAAGTTGAAATTATATACCAAAACGACAAAACACTTACGAGATTGCTATCAAATATTGAGAAAAAAAGTGGACCTCGAATGTAAATTCTTTATGAGAGTCAACAGGCAAATCAGGTTATTAATGATAATTTAAGAGGACCCATGTAATTTGATTATAGTAATAATGATTAACTAAAAATTGATGAAGGAAAAAAAGTAACATGGAAGAAGATATTTTAAGTATTAATCTTTTAGATTGCTTTAATTTTTAATTTGCTAATTCTAGAACAGTGGTAAATAAGATAAATTATTCTATTTACTTTCATTTGTTTTAGATATATATTTGTGTTTTCAAAGCTAAAAATAAAATAATTAGAGTTCTCATTTGGATTCAGGTAGATTATAATATGGAGTTCTCTTGTATTATTACCTTTGATTTCTTTATTTATTTTAAATATCATTCAACAGAATATTGCTTCATAAATAACTTCTGTTACTTAATTGATATCTATTATGATCACACTTAAATATTACAAATCACTTTAAGAGTAATTCATTTCAATATCCATATTTAGGCATGTTTTATCAGTATCTTTTTATATACTTTTGTTGGCCACAATTCTTTGTTTTATCTGAAGCATTACCATTTTATGATATAATAATTCTTAAGTTTATTAAAATTCATTTTATTTGATAATTTCAGTCTTGTATTTATATATTTTATCTATATTTAATCTGAAAATATCTTAAAAAGTTTAAATAATTAATAAGCAGACTTTAGAATCTCTAAAATCTCCGAAAATTTAAAAAACAATCAAGTAAAGCCTAAAGCATCATTGTGAAATGTTCCTGAATAAAATAATAAATTGCTTAAGTTTAAAATATTATTATAATAGATCCTGAGAAACTTTCAATAGTTTATGTTAATGTCAATCCAAAAGATAGAATATTAATTAAAATCTTTTATGTTAATAATTTATATACAAATTTTTTTAATTGCATTTTGAAGGGGGACTTAAAATTAAAATAGTTTCATAGTATTACTTATGTGAAATAATTTAAATAATTTAGGAAAGATAAAGTAATGTTAATACTAGTTTATGAATTTTATTAAATCTATATATCTCCAAAGGAACTTTGATGAAAGATTTCATAAATATTAAGACATAAATTTGATTATTATAAACAATTTTCATATATCCTATGTCTATAGCACATTGAATGTTCATACTGTACAGTAAGGGTTTTTGAAGAATTAACAAGATTAAGATCCCACAAATAGACATTTAATTAAAACTTAAAAGCATATATCTGATTCAATATTGAAATATGTCCAAGAGTGTTAAATTTAATTTGTGCAGAAGTTAAGTTAAAATTGATATTATTAATTTACCCTTTATAAATGTTTATGTCGAAAATTATTCTAATTCAATTGTTTAAATTTTTATTGGTCTTATAAATCTAGAATGTTAGCTAAATCAAAGAAAATACTAAAAAGTATTGGTAATTAAAGCATTGATACTTGTGACATTTTTGGATAATTACCTAATTTTAGAGTACTTGAAAAAAGGAGATATACTTCTTTAGTGGGATGTTATATGACCTTTCTTATAGGTTCAGCCACTTTGATTTATTTGGTAACCGAACTGATTATACTAATCAATCAAGCAGAGCCTAGTATTGTGTAATCAGAGAAACAAATATTCAACTCAACAGTATTTTTTTTTCTTATCAAGTAATTTCCACTTTATAATGATAACTTCACATTAGCGATAACAATAGCAAACAAAAATTCAGAGCCAATAGCAGGGAATTTGAAGTACTATAATATAACAGTGAATCAATGTATTAGAATGAGACAAGTTGATTATATTACAGGCGATGTTAATGTTACATTAAAGTATGTCTTACTTGAAATTAGTTGTACAAGTCTTCCAATAGCACCATGTAAAAAGGAAGATTTTAATAATGAACTATAACAAAACTTTTTTATGAATACTAGATTAGGAGTCGTTTAGTGCTTAAATCGAGAGTATATAAAAAAAAACCCTCCAGTATATTTACATATATAAGTTATAGGTCTTACAGGGACAAATTTCTGGATCATTGTACTAATACTTGGTAATTCAATTAAGTGTTTGTAAAAATAGCACAGAATATTAAGGTTGTGCACCCAAAGAAGAAATTAATAAAGTCTTATCAGCAGGTCATTATTCTGTATATGCCAGTGATTACTTGATGTAATTGAACAATCCTGGCCAACCTTATTCTTAATTAATCAATTTAGATATCAATAGCTTCTCAATCACAACTTCTAAAATGTTATAGTGGACTTATAGAATTGTGGAAACTCACACAGATGATGGTTTGTTTCTCACAACTGATAAGGTAGATTTAAATTTAGTGAAGCAAGATAGAAGAGAATATTCTGAATTATACAATGATAATTATTTAGTGTATCATTACATTTAATTGGATTATAAGGAAATTATATATCGTAGAACATACATCAAATTACAGACTATATTAAGCAGAATTGGTGGTATTTGGCAATTCTTTGTAATACTTACTGCAACAATCTTGAATCCATTTATCAACAATCTCATGACAATATCAATTGCTAACAAGTTGTATTAATTTCCAAAATCAAAAAATTCTAAGCATTAAGATTATAAAATTAATATAAACAATCAAACAAAAGAAGATCATATC
The DNA here is from genome assembly GCA_000733385.1 of Paramecium biaurelia. Classification (NCBI taxonomy): domain Eukaryota; phylum Ciliophora; class Oligohymenophorea; order Peniculida; family Parameciidae; genus Paramecium; species Paramecium biaurelia. The sequence continues at coordinate 407,197 of JPFL01000018.1, read as the reverse complement.
TTTGATGATCCATTATCTTTGATAAGATAAGATTAATTGTCTAAGAATGAAGAGAAACTCTCTAAAAATCTTTATGAATCTTTCATCATTTTACTTGGATGTCATAAAAAGAAAGGGGAAATGTTTAAAAAAGTGAAAGCCGAAATCTTGGAGCAATTAGATATTGTCAAATTAATAGAGAAATTACATTAGATAGACCTGCTTAGACTAGTACTTTTAAACGATGAACAAAATAATTTATTTGATTTACTTCCTAAACCTCTTTTGTAAATTGGATAAGAAAATTCTGGACATTTAGCTGATGATCTCATCTCAGAAATGGAATTGTAAAAGAGTTATAGAATGATAAACAATAAAAAACTTCAAACTAAACTTAAAGATTATTACTATTCATACTCTTCCTTATAATAAGAAAGACACAAAAGCAACATAGATGATAAATTATTAAATATGATAGACAAGAACATAGTCCAATTTTTTGAATAGATTCAAATGTCTCAGCAACGCAATCTAAATCTAAGTCCAGTTGATCTTATATTCAGATCCAATAATGAAAACATCATAATAGAACCTAAAATTCAAAAACCCAAATGATTTATTTATATTTTATTTATTCAAAGAGAAATTGATCTTCAAAGCTTAAAGAAAATGCACTTTTAATTCCAGAATAAAATAAAATGAACCCTGTTGAAAAGCAAAGGAAAAGTAGAGACTACAAGGGATAGAGTTTTCAGAATGCAAATTCTTCACTCTTTAAAATCTATATTCCAGTCTTACAAAATTGGCTTTACTTCTTTAATAATTTTGCTGTTTCTAAACCACTCTTATTTTTCAACTATTTCCTCACGTATGTAATATCTTGCTTGAATTCTAAAATTTACAAGATTCTCATTAATTAACAAGATTGAGTCATTAAAATAAGATTTAATCAATAGATAAATCTTAAATGTAAGATCTAAATAACTAAATTATAAGATAGGAAAAATTTGAAATTTAGAAAACAACATGAAGAATCAAATACTCTAGGATAATGAATATTGATTTGTAAAAAAGCAATTTAAATTAAGTAAATGAGACTTGTATTAAAAATGTTATTCCTAAATATTAATATTAGAATCTATACTAATATCAATATTCTATTGGGATATAAATTATAAATCTATTAATTAACTTAACATTTGATAGGATTATGAAATGTTTTGGAAATTTTAAATAAAATATTCACGAATCATTTGTGTGTAATAACTAATTTAATGTTTTGGAACAGAATACTTTAATTAGATTTATAATTTTAAAGAATATAATTTGAGTAAGAATATTATTGATATCAATCTATTTTTGTATGATAAACAATTGTCTTGAATATAAAAAAATTGGATAATTCCTAATAATATTATTAATAATTAATTTTAATTCGTCATTTGAAATATGTATTAGAAAAGAATAATGCATTAATGTCACTTAATTTTTTTAATTAATAATATGAAGATCTAATTTGAATAATATTATTACTATAATTATGTCAAAATAATGTCGTATATGTAACAAGAATCATGAATTTAACTTAAAAGGGCTCTTGTCCTATCCTAAATAATTGTTTTTTAGAAAAATGCAAAAGTATTTCAGAAGAATTACTTAAGAATTAAATGAAAAATAAATTAAGCAAGTTAATTTGTCAGATAATTATATTTGCTATATAATAAATGAAGACATATGTGATAATTGTTGGAAATTCATCTATTAAGGATTTTAATGTACGAAATGTGATACATATAACTTTCATTGTACATATAACTTCTATTGTATGTAAGAGAAAATAATCTGTTGCTTATGTAATGCTCTCTATTGTCAGAAATGTTTTAGAAGAATAGATTTGTTTTCTTAAAATGAATTATGCACAGTTTGTTAATTGGGTTATTCAAATACTACTATTTCTATACAGAATTTGTTCTCTATGTTTGTTGCTTTGATACTTCCTTTTCTAGCTTTTAAGTATCTAGCAAATAGATTAATTGAAACATTTGAGAAAAATTAGTATACAACTTAATAGAAAATATTTGGTTTCTCTTCATTTGTCATCATGTTTCCATTAATATACTGTATATGTTTAATAGGATTTATTGTTATATTAATTGTTAAGGTAGTTAAATTGATATTGTTCCCTTTGAAAAAATATTATTTATAGAAAAAAGTTATGGAATGATTTATGACACATATATTTTGTTATTATAAGTTGTAATCAAATCAATTGAACTGCTTTAATTATAAAATTGAATATTATATAATTGATTTAAAAATGTATTACAAAATTTTAAGATGAATGCAAAATAAATGTTCAATTTGTTATTTTGTTAAAATTGAAGCATAACATTATGAATGAAGAAAATGGGATTTTTAGATAAAGTGAAATATAAATAGGTTCTGGAAAATCTTAGGAAGATAAAAATAATTGTAGTTCATACTTAATTTATGAGGACATTTTTATTCAGATTGCAATATCAGATTAATAAGAATTTATTGAATATTTGATAAAGAGAATTTCATTAATTTGAAGTACATAAGGGATTATAGATTAAATAAATATTTTGAGATAGAGATAAACACAATCTCTTAAATTCAAGTATTTTAGTTTGGTAGGTAGATTTATGAAAGAGTTTTGGTTCTAATGTAAGAAAGAAAGAGAATCTTTCAGCAGTTCATTATGTTATTTCAAAATAAATAGATCATCTTTCAATATGTGGATAATGAATTATCCTAAAAATCAAGTAGTTGGATTTGAAATTGGATTTAATTAATTTAGATTCAAGCTATAAAAACCTATAATTATTGATTTAGTTTCTTTTAGTCTTTTATAATCAATGTCGTGAGATGGTTATTTCTTTTTTATTTAAAATATAGAGGTTTGAGAGAAAATTATTTATATTAAATATTTAATTTTATGTCTGGTAAGGAAGACGAATATGAAAAGTTGTTGTCTGAGTAAAATCTGAAGGATAGATTAGAGGCTCCATAAACTGAAACTGCAAGATAAAGGAAATGGAGAATAGTGAAAAGAAAGTTTGCAGAAGTTTAAGTGTATGCAAAATAAGGTTTTATAATGGGATCTTTAGTTGGAGGTGGGTTTGGATTAGTAACAGGATTGTGGGCAGCAGTTTAATACAAAAAATTATCTATGATTCCAATATCAGTAATAGTGAGTGGAGGTAGTTTTGGTTTCATTATGGCTTGCGGTAGTATGATTAGAAGTGATGAATTTATTGCTGGTGAATATTAATAGCATTTCAACTTTAATAATTAACAAGTGCCAATACAATAGTTCTGGTTGAATAGAAAGTTTGAATGAATTATGATAAATTGTTAATCAATTTCATCATTTTAGAAGACTGTTATTAATTAATGAATTATTATTTTCTAATTTCTCTTTTGTGATATTATTTTCTAATTCTCTTTTGTTTTGATATTATTTCTAAATTCTCTTTTGTTGTGATATTTTATCTGATTATATTAACTTAAGTTTTAGACTATAATAGAATGCTTAATTGATTTTATATACTGTTAAGAATGGGTAGTTGCAAGAGAGAGATGATAAGGGAAAGAGGTTCATATTCTATATTTATAAGTAAATTTCTATATTATTTTAAATGCAGTACTATGAATAGATCAAGTCATCGAAAGTTTCTAATGATGGATTTAATTCCTGTAAAGATCAATTAAATGATTGCATATGGAAATAGAAAAGGAAACAGCAAAATGAAAAGGAGTAGAGCAGTACCAAATCTATTCTTACAAAAATCATATTGATGAATTGGGTCAAAGAATTTGGTCAACAAGTAATTGAAAGCTAAGTAAGGCAAAAGTAATCCAACAACTAAGATCATTATGATATAAGCAATTTTGTAAGAGATATATTCTTATCTCTAACAAGAGTAGCAAATACCTTTGGAGGTTGAAAAGAGTTCAAGTAAAGATCCACAATATAAGCAAAGATTGGATTGACAGAAATTGCAATGTTTTATTGGTCCATTCTATACAAAGTTATAGACATGGCATTTCTAACACGTAAACCCTTATTGAATTAATTACCAACATAATTCACAAATGTGTTTTTCATTTTGAAAGAGTATGTAATGATCAGTGAGTATGAGTTAGTGATTGTGTAGTCTAATCAATTTCAACACTATTTGTTGAATATAAAAATTTTTGTATTGAGTCTTAAATTCTATAGGAAATAAGAATAGAGCTTATTTTAAGGTTCCAAGTGACATTCCGCATAAGGAACAATAATTTTACATGCTTAATATTATTAAAATTATATATGCTTAAATGTTTTATGTGATTTAATCACTTTTTTAATAGTCTTTTCTATAAAATTTTCTCATCCTTAGGTATTCTGCCAAACTTATCTTAGACCTACCAATCAAATATCACTCCTGGGTTTGATAGGAATTGTAAAGCAACATCATTACCAACAGAAACAGCTAAATGAGCAACAGTTCTATTGTCTTCAGTTCTATATTGGGTGAAATCTCTTTCACCAGCTTCATAAAAGAGATTAAGCATCTCCTCTTTGCCATTCGCAACATCTAACATCAAGAGTTAAGTCAATTCTTTGATTGGAGCAATCAATCTGCCTTGGAATCTCAAGAGCAATTAGATCATTTGAGTATTCTTAGCCATAACAGCTTCATACATGGGACTATGTTTCCATCTATCTACATTGTTAACAATTTAAGGACATTTTCTAAGAATAAGTTCAGCAATCTCTAATGAACTCTCTCTAGCAGCAACATGTAATATACTTCTCTTGTCATAATCTTATGCTTTATAATTGATTTCCTATTTTTAATTTAGATTTTTATACAATCTTTGATAATTTCATAGATGACAATTTCTTTTTTTGAACACAGATCTGACATAAGATATTTGGGAACACAAGATCTTTATTCAGATCTATTTTAGAATGTTACTATTTAATGGCTGAAGATAAGGCCATTAAAAAGGGTTCAGTTTCAGCAGTACCACCTGATTCTGTTAATTCCCCTCTTATATCTCTTTGAAATTCATCCTTAACCTTCTCAATATCATCATATTAAGCTAATAAAAATCCCAATTTTGTAAAGGCTGCTTATGATGTCATGTCTCCCCCACTTATACTAAAAAATGAGATGTTTATATATAATACACTCCCATATTTTCAAATATGATGCCTGTTTCATAAATCATTTCTACTTGGGATGTATGACATTGAGAGATATTGACTATTACAATTCCTTTTTTGGCTGCCTAAGCTATTTCATTACAAAACTTTTCTTCTGTTTACATATTACCTGCTCCATAAGTTTCTATAACCACTCCTTTTAATTTCTCATTTTTAAATATCTCATTTAGAGTGACATGATTTAACAATGGATTCAAGCGTATCAAACTTATATTAGTACAGAATTTCTTATTCACTTATAGATTCTCTTCATTTGTATTCTTTAAAATAATATCCCATTTAATACTAATATTCACTCCAAAATATCCTAAAGGAATAAATTTAGGAGAATCAAAAGAATCCAAAGAAGAAGAATTCACTTTTTAAGCTCTATTACCTCTCAATAATTTATCTTAAAAACATATTAATACTTCTGGAATTGTAAAATGTCCAGCTATTGTAAGGGCATTCAAAAAATTAGTAAACCCATCATTTCTTGGTTATGATAATGGTACTTGACTGCCTGTCACTATAACTGTTTTGGATAGATTTTGAAACATGAAAGATAAAGCACTTGCAGTAAATGCCATTGTATCTGTTCCATGTAATATGATGAAGCTATCATATTATTTATATGCTTTTTCAATCCTCTCTGCTATGGTTACCCAATCATCTGATGTCATGTTTGAAGAATCAAGCAACTTATCTAATTCATCTACTTTAAACCATATCCTTCGGTTAAAGGCGGTTATTGGAGTAATTAGAAAATCATCAGTAGCCTTAAAATAGGTGTAATCCATGTCACAAGAGAATGGGTTGTTTTATAGAAAGTTTTTCAATGCACCCGTTTTTGTAACATATCCAGTTGCAGATGGAAACATTGATATGGTTCCACCTGTATTTAAAATTAGCACCTTTCTAGGCTAATCACTTAATTTCTCCTTGATAATATCATGATGGTTCTGCATATCAATCACTAAATGCGATTTTATTTTTGTCACATTTTGTGTATCATCATCAATATGCATATTAAAAAATAAATTATTAATATCGAGATAAACAAAAAAATCATCATGAACTAAATACCTCTATATCAATTAAGTCTTATTTAGATTGAACTTTGGTTAATTTGATATCTTGATGCTATCTTGCACTACTAGCTAGAGTATTATGAGTTTTTTTAATGTTACAATTACTAGAACTATGAGGTGATCTTTTGGTCTATTAATCCTTTTTAGAACCTTTAAGTGTATTACAATCCATGTCATCATCTTCTTCTTCATTTTAAGAATCTAATTATGTCATATGATTTTTGACAGCTGGTGTATTCGCTCTCTTTCTCTTGTTTTTACTATCTTTATCTTATCTGGATAACTTTTCTAGTTCAACAAGAGAATTAAAACTGTACTAAATAGTAGTCTCTACCATTTTTAACAATCGTTAATTCAATGAATGATCTTAATTTATCTTATTATTAAATGAATATTCTATATTTTCATGATTTCTAAATTAATTATTTTCTAAATCTTCATTATTTTAGCGATTATGTTCTTATTCTTTATGATTATTATACTAATGTTCAATTTCTTCCTAATTCTCATGGTTATTTAAAGCTAAACTTTCATATGCTTTAAACAAACTCTTAAATTTTCTTTCTGTATTATATGTTTATCTACCTCCCAATAAACTTTTTGAATTGCTCTTTAATTTCAACATATCATTCTTTTTATTAGTTAAATCATTGTCTGATAATTAATCCTTATGAGGTTTTACTTCTTTTTAATTTTAAGTAACACATACTACTGGTTTTGGTAAATAATTAAATACTTTCCTTTGTGTTTTATTAAGAAAGATATATTTAAATTTCTCAATTTCTTATAGTTTACTCATAACAACTAAAATGTCCATATCTGTTAAAATCATTTTCCTTGACTTTTCAAATATCTTAGATTAATAATTAATTGTCCCATTTCTTTTAAATGAATCATAAAGTTATTTAACAATAAAAAGTACTCCAAATGATAATTTCTTTTTACTTTCCAAAATTAACTTTATAAATTAATCTAAAAACCTCTCTTTATCCTTATCTAAATTAGGTTAATGTGAATGTTAATTCTCATGAGATTAATCAACAGATTTCTCTGATTTTAAGTTTCCATAATGTACAGCATCATTATTAATAATTTACACCTTATGTGTATGCATACTTATATTATCTTATTCATTTTTATCTTATTATTAAGTTGAATTTATTGGGAACTTTAATGCAGTTGCAACTCTTGTCATATGAATTACTCTATGAGCACTATGTTTAAATTTTTGAACTACATCATCAACAGATTTCATAGAGTCTATTATTTTAGTAACCAAAGATTAAAAAGAGAAGACTAACTCTCCTTTTTTCTTCTCAGGCATATCAAACTAATACAATGCATTAGCCATTTTAATTTATAATCCAGTCTAATTATATCGAAGTATAAAGTAACCCAATACAGTGGCTAAGAATTTAGTAATACCACCAACATAAGAGATGAGTTCATCTATACGATAATATAGTTTAGAATAGTGTGTTTCAGATTATGATAGACGTAAATAAAAGGATGCAACTTTAGTCTGATTTGAAGTGTATACAGATTGTTGTGTTAATTTATTTTCAACAATTGAAAAGACTTGTTCATTTTTAATATCCTTTACTCCAGGGACAATTGAATTATCGATAGTCATTGCTTATTTCTCAAGATAAATATCTGTCTTTGCTTCCAGACCTAGCTTGGCTTATATATAGAAATCGGAATAGATGTAGGAAATGTAATTGGACTCTAGATTTAAATTTGGGACTCGATTGAGCATTAAAGTGTTGATTTTAAAACTATTATTAAAATAGCCTCGGAGTTATAAATCTTATATTTCAGAAGTAGAATAACACTAATTAGTTTAACAAAGTAGAGCAGTTATCCTTCCATATTAAAATGTATTAGATTTATAGGTACCTTCCAAAATCAAAGAGTAATTTAGTGGCAAACAATAATAACTATTGAGTTGTTCTTTGAGTATTTTCTAAAATTATATGATAATTGATATACATTATAGATAGTAGATTCATTGAAGTCCTGGAAATGTTTGATTGTGCATTTTTCAAGTGGTAGTGAATATATTTCTGTTTTAATCAATGTACCATTCTCATACATGTTTTACTCATATTCAGTATAGATAAAATCTATTAATTGTTTGGTTCCGTTAGTTATAGGATCTTCTACTTGGAAAGCCATCATATAATCGTTGTAATTAAGCATGGTTAATGGAGGATCAATGTTTAAAACTTTATTGGATGAGATCTCAATAGATTATCAAATATTTATACTGTAAATGTTTCTTATTTTATTAGACTGATTGCTCCTTGTATGAAAATTATTGCCAAAACAACTACCATAAGGATTGTACAAAAGCCACCAAATGGTGATTAATGGGTTTCTTTTTTCCTAAAATTCAATTTCACCTCTGCTCCAAAGGTATCGCAATAAGAAACTTTCTATATGAAATTTTATATCATAAATTATATTAATAAACAGAACCAACTAAAATATATTTGTTAATTATCCCATAAATTGTTTATGAATAGTAATTTATTAATATAATGTAAAGCTTTTGTCAATACTTAATCTGATGATATTATGTCTCACGACATCAGAAATTATGTTGCTGATAATTCTCGACTACACTGATTTATATATACATATATATACTCCTTCTTTTTTTTATATTAATTAAATTTAATTACTTTCTTAATTCTTACGTCACTACAATAACTTATCTCGAAATCAAAATTAATATCCTTCATCACATAAATTACTATTATATAATTAGATATATCTGAATGATACTCTTGGTTTGTCAAAACAAAAAAGTTATTTTTTTAAATCAACAAAAGCATTTGTAATGACTGAATTAAAAAAAATAAAATTGTTAATTCATCTTTTAAATAATATTTTAGATTTTCAAGATTGTTGTAAGAAGTAGATTTAAAATATCATCTTATAATAAGTTTATTAAAAATTGAATTAACAATTAAATTAAATAAAGTTTTTTTATATTATGCCACATATTAGGAAGGTCTCCACATTTTATAATATTCCAGATTACTGATTAAAGTGTGGTAATCAAAAGGATACATATAATAACATTTCTGATGATTTTTTTAGTTATGTGTCATTGTTGAGTGTAATACTAGTTGACATCCCTATCATGATTCCGATATGTACCTAAAGAAGAATTCATATATTTTGATAACACATAACACTTTTTAAGAAGTGCTTTAAGTTATTATGATTTTATATCTATGAAAACCTTTAAAATTTGAAACATTGATGTAAACAAAATGTATTTTTATATTTAATAATGTTTCAATCATATGTAATTAATCGAAAATTTAAAACTGAGTAAAGCAATTTCACTCAAACTGTGAGAATAACAAAGGAGTTATAAATGCCAAATGAACATAAGAATTATTCATTTGAATTTCCCAGTGATTATGATTAATTACCAAAAAAACTTAGGTGTCAATCAATTTATTCTTAACTATATGGTTTCAGATCACATAAATACTAATTGTTTCATGACATTGTTTCTGAATTTGCTGAACACAAAAAACAAAGATTAGCTAATGTAATCATATAAAATCTAAGTAATCATTCTTGTATTAAGGATCAACAGAAAAATCTAATGTATCATCCTAGGGTTCAGCTCGTAACATATTCTCAAAGAGTGGATAATGTTTAAATCATAATTACAGTCAATTTATGAAAAAAGTTAAAGATTTAAAAATTGCTGAACAAAACATCATCATCCAAACTCCCAGGTATTCATTTACATTTATAATAAGTTCAATACAAGAATGTATGTCTGTTACGAGATAACCCTCTCTTGAATAAGTCTTTGATACTAGGTAAACCAATACTCTGAGTTGCTCAAGAAAACAAAGTCCGAAATTACTGTTCAGTATTACACTACCTAATTTTAGAACCATAATAATTTATATTAAAATCGAAGTTTAAAACTAACAATGTACTTGAGAAGATATTGACTGAAAACAGGAATCACATCTAAACTTCCTAATCACCTAGATCTGTCGAAGTAAGTCAACACAAAAAGACAAAATCTTAACCAACAAAGGTATATACTGTACAAAATAAACTCTTATAAAGAGTCATACTTAGAACTAAGCTTAATTAATGATATTAATATTATTATTATAATTATAATTTCAATAGTGTTTGTAGTATAAATTGGAAAATAAAGTATTCTCTTGTTTTCTATAGACATTCGATTTAGGTAAATTGTATTATTCATAATGAAAGTTTTATTATTTGTTAGACTCTTTTAATCTCTACAACTTCATTTCGAATTCATCATCAAATTGTCTTTGTTTGTAATCTCTCTCCACTTATTTGGGACTTGCTATTCTTCTATTGCAATTCGATTCATTTATCAAATCATTGAACACTTATCGTTCAAATGTACTCAGCTGCTTCAAAAATCCATTATTAGGAAAAATGATTGGCCTTCTCTATTCAACATATTCTAATGCTTCTCTTGCTCCAATTAGGTCTTTTTTTATTAGATAAGCTAAAACAATAACTGCACTTCTTGAGATTCCCATCTAACAGTGTACCAACACATTTGTTGATCTACGAGAAGCTTCAATAAATCTAAATGATTCATCAAAGTGTTTGCTTATTTAATAGTCATCTTCATCATCAGCCATGCATTGATGATAAAAGTTTAACTTAATCTTGGTTGATGAAGGAATGCTCTGAGGACACACAGTCAAAATGGCTTTTATTTAATATTAAGATAATGTATATGGATCACCTAAATTCATTTATCAAATACTTGCAGCTTCCATGTTGCCTAAATACAATCCTCCAAGTACTTTTGAAGGTTCAATAATACTAGAGATTGGGTCATCTCTTTTACTTTATTACTTTTTGGGTGAACTCATTAAATAAATAAATTTTATTATTCAATAAAAATAAATAAAAATAATCCATATTTATATTTATATCTTAAATATCCAATATTTAAAAAATTTAAAAGTTGCTTTATTATTTGAGTATTAAATGCAAAGTTGACTAACATATATATTCAATACTACTCTCTGATATAATTCAGTATATATATTTATTTAGTAATTAGTTAATATTAATAATAATATTAGAGTTAGAGATTAACAACTTAATCATAATTATATGATAACATTCTTATTGATATTTTAAGTGAAATATTATTGAGAATTTATTAAATAAATTGGTTAATGTAACAAACACTAACAGAATTTTTAATATTTCTATTTCTATACTAATATATTTAGATTATAAAATTAATAGTTATATATAATCTTTTTTGAAGGAATTAACAATTAATTCATTGAGATTTTGAAAAAAACAATACTTATTATAATTTTTTTATCTTTATTCTAAATAAAAAAAAAGAAAGTTTCGAATGGATCGTAATCTATTTATAATATTAGAGAAAAGACGAGTTATAGTAGTTAATCGATGAATAGAATAAAGATGAGTTTTCAGATGACTAAGATTTAGTGTCTCATATTGATATTGAGGATTTTGAATAGCGATTAAATACGAGTCAATCTTTTGTGAGGGAGAAGCCTACATAATAGAATATGAGAGCTTAATCAGGTTTGAGTCAAACTGGGAAGCCTTAACCATAAAGTTTGAAGGATCTGAATGAGAAGATGTAGTAAAATCTAGCCAAAAAGCAAGTTAATTAGTAGACTAGAGTCTAAGTATAATAGAGATCATAATAATAATTTTCGTAAACTTAGTAGGTTTAGAAGAAATAAGAGTATTGAAACATTTCAAATAATTTATTTAGTAAGAGGAAATCTGTGGAGCCTAGGGCAAACAATAATCCTCGTTAGGTGTTGGAATAGGCTCAAAGGGATAATCAGGAATTGTTGTAAAAATTAGGGGTGATGAAGAGGCAATTACAATCTATGGAGGCAGAGAATGCTGAATTGAAATAGGAAATTTAGAGGAAGGGTAATTCGAGTGGGTTTTTACCGAAGATAGAGTAGGCAGCTAATTCTGAGTTGAAATTGTTGAGGATGGAAAATGAGGAGTTGAAGAGAATCATCTAAAAATAAAATGTATGAAAGTGAAACATTTTATTTTAGGGTAGTGATTCTGGAAAGATGTTATAGATGTATGGTTTGTAGGTGGTGAAATTGAAATGTAGAATAGAGGAGCTAACTTAATAATTGGAGAAGTAGTGATATCATTAATATATATATATATATAAAATAAATCAAATGAGTATTTAAGCTGTGAATTATGAGGTTGAAGATATGGGTCGCTATTTCAAATCGTAAAAATAATGAAATCATTTTTAGCTCAAAGAAGAAGTACAAATGGACATTCATGTTGGAGGACAAGCAACACATGTTGGAATTAGAATTCTCATATCTAAGTGGGAAGAGAAGATTGGTGTTGGATGGCAGAGTACTCCACGAAAGCATGTAAAATGTGTATCTATTCTCAGGATGCTCACTTCCTCGTTTTAGTATCCATTTACTCTGGAAGGATTTGCTTTAAATGTGATTTAACAAGGGGATGCATTTGAATTGAGAATTAATAATAAGGTCTTCTCTCATCTATATACCTAATGTAAGAATATTGTATCATTTCTTAGAAAAAACACAGAACGAGTTTGTATATGACGAGAAAATCAATACCAACAATAAAACAGACAACGCCTTCTATTCTGAACCTCCAAATTTTAATACTCAATTCTCAAACAATAATAACTTTCAAAATAATTCATAGTATAATATATATCATCATATTTCATTAGAAAAATTAATTTAAATATTAAATTTGAGAATCCCAAGGATGCTAATCCCATCTAATAAAAATCAAGTGTTACATAACAGGCCAAGTAAGAATCTAAATGTATTCTAGAACATCTACCACATTTGGTTAGCCAGGAGCATTTGAAGAATTTGATTAGTTTGGTTCGGTATCAAAAACAGGAAATAATCCATTTGGAGATTCTTTCCAGGTTTCAGGATTTTCATAAGGTTAAACAATATAATAACAATAAAAAAGTATAATTAATGTATAATATTAAAATAGAAGTTGATTTATTAAATTTAGATGATGATATACCATAATAAAAGCCAATAAATACATAAGAGTAAGAGCCTTTATTTTAATAATAATAATAATAATAATAATAATAATAATAATAATAATAATAATAATAATAATAATAAAATACTAATACTCAATAAACAAATTTATTTGAAGCTTTTGGTAATGGTTGGAATTAGTAATAATAATAATAATAATAATCTTAGTAATAATAATAACCTTAGTAATAATAAAATTAGATTTCATAGCCATTTGAGTATTTAATTTATTCTATTTTTAGCTCTTTTAATTTAATAGGATAAAATGCATAAGGATTTTAAAACCAATAAGCATAAGGGTTTTAAAATCAATAAACATAAGGTGGATTCCAAAATTCTCAAGCCTTTGGATAAGAATTTCCCTCAGTGCCCCAACAATAATAAAATTTAAATATCTTAAATTTATATGGGAATCAACAACCAGTTGTTGGAAATTTAGCTTATTCAGCATTTCCTTAAGTTTAATAATATAATTAGCCAGTACCTTAGTCATAATAGCCTACTCCATTTGATCTGTTCAAATGAGATAAATATTATTCATAATAATATAAATATTCAAATTTAAAAATGGAATTGTTAAATTATGCTGCCACAGTAATTCAAAAAACCTTCAGAGGATTCCTTGCTAGATAAGCAATAAAATAAATACGAAGAATTAATTATTTTTCATCTTATGGTAATGTAATTATCACAATTTAGACCATCAAAATGAATATGGATTTTGCATTTAGCCCTAGAAATCAAAAAAATCTACTCGCAATACTCAATCACTCATTTAACCAACTAAAAGAATGATAAGAAGTACTGTTTACATTTAGAAATGCTATCGAGGATATTTAAGTAGAAAATATGTTTGCAATTATTCCAGATTGAAATAGATTGTGTTATTTTTGGAAGGACACATTCATAATTTCTTGAGGAAAGTAAAATGATTCTGATATTAGAGAATTTAATAAAGGAAAATACATATAAAGTAGTTAATGGCATAATGTTACAATTTTCAAACACAATGCAAAACAATTGCAAAAGGTAGATACAATTACAGTAAATACATGAATCAAAAACAATTTGATGAAATAAATGGTATAATATTTACATCATTTTTGCATTTAATGATACCTAATTTTGAAAAAATGAATTCTGAATAAAAGTCTCATTATGTAGATCAAATCTTAGGAGTTGTTCAATCAAATCCTCCAAGAAAAACTATGCCAACTTAGATTAGTTCTAAGACTCCCTTGAAATAGAGACACATCATTTAGAATGTCAGTGTTTTGTCTTCTGAAGTAATGACAAGCAATGGCAGTTGCACTTCTAGTCATAAATCCAAATCGAATTTAACAAATGAAGAATTTAAGTCAATTTTACAAAGATAAAATAAAAATACAAAATGATTTAATTTTTTACATAATTTTTGCTGAACTTATTAAAATTAATTAAATAATCTTGATAAAGGTATAATCTGTTTATCTTTTTGTTTATTAAAGAAATTAACAGTTAAATACATAGAATTCAGTATTAATTAAATGAGAATATTTTTTGAAATAAATCTGATGACTTTGAATATTAATGAATTTATAAAATCACTATTTTTTTCATGTAAATATTTAAACAACAACAATTATCTTAATTATTTTAGCTGCACGTGATAATTAGATAAATGTCCATCATTCATTATATGTTATCTCTTACAATTATAAAATCTATTTATTAATAATAAATTTTCAAAAATAGAATAATAAGTTTTTAACAACGATTTAATATATAAAAGTTTATAAAATCACTTCTTCTTTCCAACAGTCTTAGCTAACCAATCTAAACCATCATATAATCCATCTCCAGTGAGTGCACATGCACCTTGAATATACCATTCTCTTCTAAGAGTGTGTAAGCCCAACTTTTCAGTAATTTCTGGGACTGTCATTACACCCATATCTTGTTTATTGGCAAAGACCAACAAGACAGCATCTCTGAGTTCATCTTCACCTAGCATTCTCATCAATTCTTCTCTAGCAACATCTACTCTCTCTTTATCAGATGAATCAACAACAAAAACGAGACCTTATGTATTTTGATAGTAATGTCTCCATAAGAGTCTGATTTTATCTTAACCTCCAACATCCCATACTGTAAATTTGATATTCTTGTATTCAACAGTCTCTACATTGAATCCTATTGTTGGAACTGAACTCACAACTTCTCCCAATTTCAATTTGTACAATATGGTTGTTTTACCAGCTGCGTCTAAACCCAACATCAGAATTCTCATTTCTTTCTTTCCAAACCACTATTCAAATAATTTAGAGAATGAAAGACCCATTTATTTTCTTAATTTAATAATATAATTATGAAGTGTGGAATAGGAATTTAAATTAGTGTTTTTCCTTGTCAGAAAAATCATCAATCACTATTTATAGAATTGACCATCTAATTATTTATATTTGGAATTGTTTAAAACAGTAGAATAATTATTCGTAATTAGGTGTAAATTATTTTTTTATTCTTGGTATATGTTTTTTATAATAAATATAATAAAAAAAAATGTTTGAAGAACAAGTTGCTAATGAAATTTAAGAAAAAGACATATAGCATGTCAGAGTTTAATCACCTTAAAGATCATGGCTTTCTATTATTTAAGATAAGATTGTGCTGTAAAATCAAGTTATCATATTTATAACCCATTTTTTAGATGAGCCAATCTGAAATGAATGAAAAACATGAAACACGATTAGGTGTGACTCCAAGTCTTTCTGATAGAGAAACTTTATTCAAGAAATAAATTGGATAATCTGCCTGTTTTAGAGAGGATTTAGGAAAATCCAGAATGAGTGATTTAGATGTATCCTCTATTCGATACAGGGTATCAATTAATATCCATTCTAATAGACGTAACCACATGAGGTTCGTTTTAGGATAAAAGTCTTTATAAAATATTTGTTTTTAAGAATTTTATTTTCTATAATAGGTCCATTAATTTTGAGTTATGGAATTATTAATAGAGATTGGTTGAGTTTTATGAGTAATTTTAGAATGTATGGTAATTGGAATGGAGTATGGTATAACTACTTTAGATGGATATCAAATTACATCTTAATTTTTACATTCATCTATAATACAAATGTTTAGGAGAGGAGAATCATGCATTATGAAATTTCATTTTTTGCTATTTTGTACCTAACTGAGAATGTGACATGTGCTATTAAATATGCATTTTTCCATCCATCTAAATTGGCATTGTTTGAAAATTTAGAAATTTGTGTTCTTGGTGACTCTTGTGAATAGAGTATCAACCCTTATCATTGGGCATAATAACATTCATCAACAATAAACAAAGAATTAGAATAATCCTTGAAACGATCATAAGTGGAAAATACAATATTTCAATTATACTTCATGGTTGCTCCAAATTAAGAAAGATTATAAAGAATCTAATCTGAGTTATCGGATTAAAGAAATAAGATTTAAATTGAAGAAATTGCTGCTGATGGACTCTTGATGGCTAAAGAGATTGTCAATGAATTCAACAAGAAATACAGTTATAAAACAGCAATAAAACTTGCAGTCATATTGGCCATCATACGTGTTGGGTTTTACCTTATGATTATGAAATTATGTGAAGAATCTGTTAAGAGTATTGCAATCGTTGTTTAGGTGTCTATCTATTAGTTTCTTTACTTTAGTACAATAATTTCATTAATGATGCTGACTTATAGAGATTTAAGAAGAAAGGTTTACTCAATGACATAACTATCACATTTGATATCGGCTGAGAAAGTTGAAGTCTATCAGGAATCTAAGATTTTCCCAACCATCAATTTATTATGCACTGTTTCTATATATTCGTGGGTTAATTTGAGGAAGATCCTCCTTGATTATGGGTTGTAATACACTAGAAGATAAACATTCATTTTATCATTCATAATGATAATTAATACTATTACAATGGGTGTACTGTCCATTCTCTTTTGTTTGGAACTTGTCAAAATTAATACTATACTTCAATAGACTATTGATTTTTCTATTATAGCCATTTTCTCTATTGGCTTAGTATTATAGGGGGCAAGGATTAATGCTCATTGGTCTATTCATAGAGGATTACTTAGAAAGAATCTCTTTATTATTTAATAATTGGCCTATCATATATTTAAACCTTTAGATTATGCCTTTAAAGCAGAAGATCCTGTATTTAATGTATGTATTTCATTCAAATCTAGGCTCTATTGAGATTACTTGATACTACATATGCTGAAATTGTGATACAAGAAGACTCACTTTTAAATTATTCAATTTTTTGTATCAATTCTATATAATATGTGGTAAATCATTTATTTAATTCAGTTTGATGATTTAGGACATTAAGAAAAGTCCTAACCATATACTGTAATGGGTATAGCCATGACGTATAAATTACTGTTGTAAGTTTGCTTGAGTGCTTTGGGATTGATAGGAACTACAGGATTGAATTTTATCCTATAAATTACTTAATGATTATAATTATATTAAACTAATGAGATATAACTGTTAAGTTTCAGTTGTACTATGTTATTACTTAATTACTAAGTTCTGAATCAAATCAAGTTTTTAATCTAGAATGATCTAAAGAATTTTATTGATAATTGATATTTATCAATTTAACATCATATCCAAAGTCCATTTCAAAGCCAATTAGTTGAGACATCTGCATTCTTCGCATCCAATTATCATTAACATGTCTCTTATTAATATGTTTTTTAGAATATATTCATTTTTTATTGAAATCAAATATTGAATAAATAAATTCTAGTCAACCTTCAAATTTTTGTGATATCTTTTACTTTCATATATAATAAATAAAATAAAAGAAATTAATAGAAATTCAATATGAAACTTTTTATAGATGGTTCTAATTATTTGAGATATTCATTTCTGACTATTCTGCTTTCTTAATTAATCTATTTTGTGTCATATTTTATTCTTTCTCCTTAAAAGGAGGCTTTAAATAGATTGTAGTGATCTTATTCATCTAATTTATTTGTTCAAATTAACTTTTTTGATGTGTTTACTCTAATATTCTTATCATTTTGGTGGTCTTTTAGGGATCTAAAGCTTATAAAATACACTCTCTGTTATGTTCCTATTATTTTCTTTTTTTTTTGTATATAATAGTATATTAAGAATTGTTATTTTCAAATTTGAAATTCACTTGTTCTTGTTATATTTTTCTAGATTTTTGATGATAATATACAATTCACTTGTTTAATATATTTTTTAGAATCCCTTTGTGAAGATTGAATTATTATAATTGTTTCATTTAGATTAGTTGGAAAATAAGAAAAAGTGTAGATGGAGAGTTCTTGGTTTATAAACTAATATATGTATAGTTGTAGAAAGGAAATAAGGAGAGAAATTATTAATATTATGGAAGAATAAATAAAATTAATTTAATTACACGTTAAAGAATTTCTAGAAGAATTCTCTTTGTATATAAATTTGATTATACACATCATTCGGAAATAATATATTATGAAAAAATTGTTACTTGCTTTGCTCCTTGTTTCTGTATCAATATGCGAAAGCTCAGTTGAATGCCCAGTTATAGGTATTGACTTGGGTACAACTTACTCATGTGTTGGAGTGTTTAGATAAGGACATGTTGAGATCATTCCAAATGAATTAGGAAATAGAATCACACCTTCAGTTGTTTCCTTCACAGATCAAGAGAGATTAATTGGTGAGGCTGCTAAAAATTAAGCTGCAAATAATCCTAGCAGAACCCTTTATGATGTCAAGAGATTGATAGGAAGAAAGTATATATAAATATGAATATTTCAAGATTCTCAGATTCTACAATTCAATATGATAAGAAGTTCTTACCATTTGATATTATTGATAAAGATGGAAAGCCTTACATTTAAGTAGAGAAGGGTGCATAATCAAAAGTATTTGCTCCTGAAGAGGTGAGTGCAATGGTGTTGTCCAAAATGAAAGAAATTGCTGAAGGTTATTTGGGTCAAGGTGTTACCAATGCAGTTGTGACAGTTCCAGCATACTTTAATGATGCTCAAAGATAAGCCACAAAAGATGCAGGAAATATTGCAGGTTTGAATGTAGTTAGAATCTTGAATGAACCAACTGCTGCAGCTATAGCTTATGGTTTGGATTCAAAGTAAGTTGAATCAAATATTTTGGTATTTGATTTGGGAGGTGGTACTTTTGATGTTTCCATTTTAACTATTGATAATTAAGTGTTTGAAGTCATTTCCACATCAGGAGATACACATTTGGGAGGTGAAGATTTTGATTAAAGATTGATTGATCACTTCATTAAGTTGGTGTAAAAGAAGTATAATAAGGATGTTTCAGGAGATAAGAGAGCTATCTAAAAATTAAAGAGAGAATGTGAAAAAGCAAAGAGAAGACTTTCTGCTGCTTAAGAAGCTAAAGTAGAAATTGAAGATTTGGTTGAAGGATTGGATTTCAGTGAAGTTTTAACAAGAGCTAAATTTGAAGAATTGAATAGTGATTTATTTAGAAAAACTATTGAACCAATGTAGACAGCTTTGAATGATTCAGGATTAAAGAAGAGTTAAATTGATGAAATTGTTCTTGTTGGTGGTTCATCTCGTATTCCAAAAGTTAGATAACTTGTAAAAGAATTCTTTGAAGGTAAAGATCCAAATACAGGTATCAATCCAGATGAAGCTATTTGTTATGGTGCTGCCATTCAAGGAGGTTTGATCTGTGGAGAGAAATCTGATGCAACTGATGGTTTGGTTGTTATTGATGCCACACCTTTGAGTTTGGGTATTGAAACTGTTGGAGGAGTTATGAATAAGATCATTCCTAAGGGATCATTTATTCCAACTAAAAAGTCTTAAGTTTTTACTACTTATGTTGATAATCAAACAACAGTTACAATCACTGTTTTTGAAGGAGAAAGACCTTTGGTTAAAGATAATCACAAATTGGGTTAATTTGATTTAACTGATATTCCAAAAATGCCTAAAGGATAACCTTAAATTGAAGTTACTTTCGAAATTGATGAAGATGGTATCTTATCTGTATCTGCCTCTGAATAATCAACAGGAAAGAAGAATCAAATTTAAATTACTGCAGATAACAAGTTGACCAAAGAAGAAATTGACAGAATGATTAAGGAAGCTGAATAATTTGCTGAAGAAGATAAAATTGCTAAAGAAAAGATTGATGCTAAGAATAGTTTAGATTCTTACATTTATTCCATCAAGAACTAAATTGAAGATGATGTATTTTTATTTATATAACATTTTAGAAAAAATTAGCCAAACATTTAACTGAAGAATAAAAATAAACCTTAAAAGATGCTGTTTAAAAGAGTGAAGAATGGATTAAAAAGGATGAAGCCAATTATGATAAAGAAGATTTCGAAGGAGAATTAAAAGATTTATAAAAGTAATATATTTGTTCTAAATATGTAGAGTTTGTGATCCAATCATTTAAGAAGCTTAAAAGAAGAAAGATGAAAATAAAGAGAATGAAGATGATGCTGATGCTGATGATACAAAAACTGATTTATGATTTAATGTGTGCAATATTTTATTTTAATGAAAGTTGTATTTCAAATTTGCATAATTTCCCTACTATTGACTACCTGCTATGCATTCAATATTCATTAATATGCTGCCATGTTACCTGGTCTTAAACTACCTACCAACACCAAAACCAGAGTATTAGTAATCGATACTTTTGAAGACTTCTTATGGGCCAATCTTTATGTAGGGTATGAATCAACAAAATATATCAAATTAGACTCTTCTACTACTTTTCATATTTAGCAACCGGTGCTGCTCTAGAATTCACTAATCCTATACCAAAATCTGCTTTCAGAATGAAAAACATGAAATTAGAAATCAGTAGAGGAGTCTAAGCCTTATTCTGGGTCCTACTCTCTGCTACCATATTCATGTGGAAAATCGAACCACTAACACCTTATTATGGTTATTATGAAACACATGATTTTGGATTGAAAGAATGGCTCATTGGACTTTTTGTGTATCTCTATCATTTAATTTATTAGATATTCCATTGGATTCGATTTCTATTTCTACGTCACTCATATCATCCTTCATCAACCATTCTTTTGGAAATACATTCATAAATAACATCATGAATTTATAGAACCAACTGCATTTGCATAAGATGCAGTACATCCAATTGAAGCTATAGTACAAGGTCCCTTAGGACATTTCTTCCCATGTCTCTTCTATCCAATCCCTCCTGTTTGGCATCAGTATATATAACATTTTCTAACAATTAGCTTTTTTGGTTTTTTAACTGCCGTTTATGCCTAAGCTGCTCATGATGGAAGATGGGATCCATTCGGACATATCAATCACCATTTCTATGTGACCTGTAATTATGGAATTTGGGGTGTATGTGATAGAATATTTTAAACCAATCATTCCTCATCAAGATTCCCTGTTAGATATGTTCCAAGTTGGGAAAAAGATGCAAAGAAAATTAAATGATCATCCTAGATAATTCACAAATAAATCAAAATTCCTTAAACATATTCATTTGTATAAGTCCTGTTGTTTTAATCTGAAATTCCTAAACTTTATATAAGTGATAACTACTTCATTCAACAAATATCCACTATTTTCTAAAATAAATAGGTTAACTGATTCTAATAGTAATACTTCAAATAGTCATCCATATGTGAATTTCAATTTAATCTAAAATCTCAAGATATTTATAGAAATGATCATCTTTGTACTAAAACAACATTTGTCTTTTAAGTTTGTATTGTTTTTAATACAAGTTTATACAAATTCTCAATTCCTATTTATTAGAATTCCTATTAATGTTGATATACAAATTAAAAAACAGAGTAATTCTTTATTATGTAAATTGATCATAAATTCTGTTAAAATCAAATAATTAATCAGTATGTTATCACTATAAGTAACCTTTCATATTAATGGTTATTATAATAGCAATTTCATTAAATGTTTTAAGATGAAAAAAACTCATTATTTTATTTCAAATATTCAACTTATTGAGTTCTTTTTATATGTTTTTTAAGTTAATTAAATATTTTCTAGATAAAATTTTCATTGTAATTCATTCTTCTTTAAATAATAAAATAATAAGATTAGCTAGTCATAAATAATCATTAATAAATTATAAATACAATATTTATCTAATATTTTATTGGATAGAAACAAATATTATATGAGAATGAAAATCTATAATCTTAAGGAACTATAAATGAAAAGAGAATTTTTATATCTAAATTATATGACTATTAGAAGATTGTAATTGAATTTATGAAAATAATTTAATATTTATTATTTAATATTCATTATTATCCATCTAAATTTCAGCCATTATTAATTTTGTCAGAAATTTAAATTTTTCTTTAAGGTTATAAATTCTATATTATGCAGGTTGATTAACTTTTTTAAATCTATATTTCAGTGTTTCTCCTAGAAGTAGGTATAAAGATAGCTTGTTCCCTACTAATTTCTGGTTTTGGATTATATACATAAAGTTAATATTTATTATAACTTACTTGTAGAGTATTTGATATTTATATTCCTTAGTTATTAGAAATTGAACGATATTCATTAATTATGTTTCCGACTTTGAGATCAGTTTGGCTAATTTGAGCTTTGATGTCTTTAAAGTTAGTTTCAAAAGATTTAAAAAACTATTTATCTAAATTACTTATATAGTTCCAACCATCTATCTTTTCTCTGATACTTTTGGCTAATTCATCAATCAATTATTGGATATATTTATGGGAATTTTATATTAGATATAATTTATTGGAACAATTTTTGTATTAGGAAATAAGTTTTTCATTTAGTGTTATTTCATTTTTTAATTTATCAATTTCATCATTTTTAGACTTTAGTTCTTAATGAAGGAGAATGATCTCATTTTACTCTTTTTCATATTTCTAATCTAAATTTGCAGAAAATTTAATTATCTCTCTTGCCTCTTTTTAAAGGTCGATAGACATTTTTTAACAGAAGTTTTTATATTCGATTGAAAATAACTATTTAATTTGTTCTATTGTTTTACTAAGCAAACTTATATTAATATTATTTTAGATGAATTTAAAGTTGAATAGTTTATTTAAATGATCTATTGATTGTTCTTTTATTTTTAACATATTACTTTTAATCTACTCATATTTCTTCATTTTTTCTTATTGTTGTTTCTAAATAAGCTCACAGTTTTTATTAAATTCTTATTGTATGTAACACTTGATTGTTTCTTATTAATTATTTACTAATTAGGTCTTCTCATCTTATTCTTACTTGATAAACTTATACTTCTTAGCATAGGTCTTGAAATAATGTTATTTGTGAACATCTGTAAAACAGCTTTCGCAATGGAAAGGAAAAGCTGAGTTGTATGAGATGCAATCTTTGTGTATACAAAGATACTTTTAAGGTTTTTAATGAGTATTACATTACTGGTATTAAATTGTTGATTTTTCCTGAGCTTTAGGAATATTTGCTTAAGGCATTTCAACAAAAATATTTTAAAAGTCAGATAAAGAAAATTTTAAATCTTTTATAAAACTAATTCTTGCTTAAAGCTCATTAACTTGGAATTATCTTTCAAAATTAGATTATTAATTAGCTTTTTAAAATAATCCTTCTTATTAATTCACATTAATTAAGCAATAATTCAGCATTGAATCAAGATTTTATTGTTCTAATACTGATTATACCTCTTTGATTCTGATTTACAATTTTTAGTTTTGTGTATCTATAAATCCTTTTATTGATTTTTTCTATTAATCATGCCATGAAATGTATATTTGCTTCTAATTTTCTAGAATGCTTTCAAGATTGATCAATTCTTGAGTGGTTGAATTTATCATTTATTCCATGTTTTTGATTTACAAATTACAATTTTCTGTTGCTAATGAGCAAATGTCTGAAAATTTTTGG
Source organism: Paramecium biaurelia (assembly GCA_000733385.1). Classification (NCBI taxonomy): domain Eukaryota; phylum Ciliophora; class Oligohymenophorea; order Peniculida; family Parameciidae; genus Paramecium; species Paramecium biaurelia. The sequence goes on along the minus strand of JPFL01000018.1, from coordinate 382,866 downwards.
GGTTGATGTTGTTTGTGTTATTACCAATAGCATGAGTAACAAACCATTTTATTATCTTTAGTTTTTACACATTCAGGCTGGATACAAATAAATTCACCAGGTTTTTATTAGCAGGTACCACACTGACTCATTTTTAAGAAGAAATTTAATGAATAGAGAATTAAGTGTGTAATAGAATTTCAACCTATACTGATTAAATAAATTTCTGATAATTTCTTTTCTAAAATCAAGAAGTTTTATTCTTATAGAATTAGGTTTATTAGAGATGGCAGATATTAAGTATTAAATTTATTTATAAAACATTATAATAATTTACATACTATGAGAAATGAATGATTACTTGACTTTTAATTTAAAATGAAAAATAACTTCTCATATACTATTATTTCTTACTTGAATGTATAATAATGGATTCTATTTCAAATTTATAATATATATTGAAAATTAAGTACCAATTGATTTTTACAGCCATTATTTCAGATCTGATCAAAATAATAATAGTATATCAATAATAAAAACTATCACTATTTGTTTCTAGTATTCTTATGACCAGATGGATCAAGATAATGCATTATCACAAATGAAATGGAATATTCTTTCAGAACAGACTTTTATATAATAATTAAGCAAAATAACTAAATATATATCAGAGTCTATAGTTAATGGTAAAATAATATATAGTTTTACATTTTAGTAATAAAGTATTACCAGCCATAAGATTTTTTTTACATATTTTAAATTGATTTGCGACAGAAAAATAATGTTAATTGTAATTTTTATATATTTATGCATAACAACAAATACAATATTCACATTAGGTTCTTTAATTTGTTCTTAGGAATCCAGTTTATAAAAACGTTGCATAAAATTTAAAAACTGGTTCCAAATAGTCGAATTATGGCCCTAACTCTTTTCAGTAGTCTCCACAGACTGAGACTAAGAGTATTGGATTTGTGGTTGGAGCATAAAATGTTTCTTGGGAGTTGTGTTACAACTTGCCAAACAATTACAATAACTGATAAAATTAAATATTAAAAATGTATAACAGAAAAAATAAATAAATACCAAAAAAACTTAATTTTATTTAGTAATATAAACTTAAGAAATAAATTTTCATATTGAAAACTCATTAAATATATATTGATCTCTAATTTTGACATTTATTAAAAACATTTAATTATCTCTTATATTTTCAAAGTAGATATTATAAAGTGAATTAAAATTTAATACTTTTTATAAGCATTTGTTAAAATGAAGAGAAGTCCCAGATATTTATCTATTGATGAAAGATTTCTTAAATTCACTTAAGAACAAGAGTTATTTAGTCAAAAATTGATAGATATAAATATAAACTCACACTAATTTAAGGGAAGTATTAATTCCTTTGAAAGTATAAGTTTTATTGGTTTTTTTTTCATTTGCTCTTGAGATTATTTTCGAAACCAATAATTTATTATTTGTTATACATGTATTAGTATTTATATTAGATGGACCAAAAGATTTGATGATATCTGGTTTAGGTCTATAATCTTCAGATTCTGATTGATTATCAATTAACATCATTTGATAAGAGTTTTCTATGTCATCTCTCTCTATCATTTAAGAATGACCTTCTTCATAGATTTCTTCTGTTTTAATTTCAAATGGGGAAATATAATCATGATCTTTTTTAGGAGTTTTACTCAAAGATGGAGCCATTTTTGGTAATTTTGGTTATGTAAATTGTTCTTTGTTTTCAAAACTAACATAAACACTATCATTGGATTCTATTTTATTTTTTTGTTCTTGTAGATTTTTCTTAATCAAACAAGTTTTGAGTGAATGAACAGTCATTAGATGTGTAATGTTAATGGGTTCATTAAGAGTAACTTTTAAGACTTCAATGGGTGTTTTTTAAATAGATTCAGTTCTATCTATAAATAATTATAGATTCTTATTATAGCTAGTCATAATTTGATTAAAAGGTTCATTTTACATTTGTCTAAGAATTCCATCTAGATTTGATTCAACATCTGTTTTCATACTGATTGTTTCAGACCTTGAAAATTATAAATTAGATATGGAATCATCATATTGTTTAGATAGAGTTTTAAAATTGTGTAATAATTATTAAAGTAATCGCATTTTTTCATCTTCTAAACATTAACTAATTTAAACATGGAATTTTTCAACTTTGTCTCTTTATTAATCATAATACTTTTGAATATCATCTCGTTTAGCAATTAGAGCATTCATGAGTTTGTCAATTTAAGGTATTGAATTATTGGCTAAGATAATAAATTTAAAGATTTGATCTCTTCTATATTCTTCCTCTAATCCTGGAATTTCTTCAACTTTCATTCCCTTACCAACCATACTAACAGCACATTTAGAACAAAATTAAAGAGAAAAATCTTTTACAACATGATATTTAGCTTTCTTGTTTTAATGATTAACACATGAATTTAATTTGATAATTTTATCTGTATTTTGATCATTCAATCTAATTTTAGATGGAGTAAGTCTTTATCTGATAGTTGACATAGTTTTTGATGTAAATTTGAATTTTAAATTATTTAAGAAAGTAAAAATATTAAATATTAATTAAAATTTCTCATAAAACATTCTTGTTCATATTCCTTACTATATTGAAAGGATAAAGACAGAATCTACTTTTATTTAGATCAAAATTTTTTGAGATTATATTTAATAATAAGAATAGATTATATTGGTATTTATAGGAGCATGTAATATGTATTAATTAGGTTGAGATTGAATTTATGTTAATTCATTTTTTTTTCTAATTGTTATCAATGAATGACGACATATTTATCAATATTCATTGTAATTAAAAATATTGCTATTTAATATTGGATTTTAGAAAAAAATTGACAAAATAAAATTAAGTTTATTATGATACCATAAGTGCAAGAATCTGATTATCTATACAGTATTCCAAAGTCATTCTCAACAAGAGCAATTCATACAGGATAACATGCTGAACCTATTCATGGTAGTGTTAATGTTCCAATTCACTTGAGCACCACATATAAATAAAAGGCTCCTGGTTAACCTTATTCTACTTTTGATTACACAAGATGTGGTAATCCAACTAGAGCAGCTTTGGAAGAATGCATAGCAGATCTTGAGAATAGTAAACACTGTATTACATTTTCATCTGGATGTGCAGCAATGTCTTGCATCATCAATATCTGTAAACATGGTGAATAAATCATTTGTTGTGATGATGTCTATGGTGGTACTCAAAGATATATGAGAAACTTCACTGTAAAGAATCATGGAATTGAAGTGTTGTTTGTAGATATTACAGATCCTGAAAATGTGGCTAAGGCAGTCACTGATAAGACCAAATTGATCTGGATTGAAACTCCAACTAATCCAACCCTTAAAATTGTAGACATTGCAGCTGTTTGTAAAATAGCAAAAGAGAACAAGATATTATCTGTGGTTGATAATACATTTGCTACTCCATATCTCTAGACTCCAAGAGACTTGGGTGCTGATATCACTGTATTATTTTTCATTCTTATAAAAGGTTAATTCTGGAACCAAATACATGGGTGGACATTCTGATGTAGTTTTTGGATCTTTGACTTGTAATGACAAGGAATTATATGACAGATTGTTTTTCTCTGCTAAATCATAAGGAGGTTGTCCTAGTGTTTTTGATTGCTATCTAATTATGAGAAGTTTGAAGACATTAGAATTGAGAGTCAAGTAGGCTACCAAGAATGCTTACATCTTTGCTAAGTATTTGGAAGGCAATCCTTTGGTTGAGAAAGTTATTTACCCTGGATTGCCATCTCATCCATAACATGAATTGGTTAAAAGATAATAAAGAGGAGGAGGAGCTATGATAAGTTTTTATGTTAAAGGAGGCTTTGAAGAAACTAGTAAATTATTGAAAGCATTAAAAATATTTACACTTGCTGAATCCTTAGGAGGAGTTGAAAGTAATAATATGTTTAACCATTTATATAGGTTTAATTGAAGTACCATCAGTTATGACACATGGATCAGTACCTGTTGATGTTAGAAACTAATTGGGAATTACAGACAATTTGGTTAGAGTGTCTATTGGCATTGAAAATATAGAAGATTTGATAAATGATATGTAAGATGCACTTAAAGCATCACATTGAATATATATTAAGTAATGTCATATATTCATACAAATATTAATATTAATAATTTTGGCAAAATTAACAACTTATAATTTTTGAAGTATTACCATATATTCTTACTTTTTATCACTTAAATTTGTTACAATATATATAATTAATAGAATTTAATATTGAATTGTTATCTATTCTAATGGATTATAAACAATTGGATATCAATATTAATTACTTCAAACAAAATTTGATGATGATCTCGTTAGAAATCACTCCTGATTCAAAAGTGTAATTCTCAATGTTGAATTCTTTCAAACTCTCTTTCGATAACTAAAGGCATTACTTTTGTAGATCCTAAGTTCCAAATTGGAATTCTCTCATATTTCAATATGTAGTGTCTCACTTCTAAAAAATTATATCTAAAATTCTCAATGTAATCCCTTTTAAAAATAATAGCATTCACATTCTTTATATAAATGAGCATAAGTATTTATTATTAATTTATAAATCCATGTATGAGGACTCCTCCAAATGGTATTGATCATGAAAATTACTCATTTCTTGATAGTCTTCATATTCCAACACTAAATACTAAACACAATCTCATACTTATAGCATCTCATTTCTTGTGAATTAATCCTTTACTATTAAAGTGTAATAAAACATTTGGAAGACAAAAAAAATAATATTATTAACACGAAATTACATTTTTTATCGATTATTCAATACCCATACTTTACTTAAATATAATATCTTATATATGGAGATGCAAAAAGGATATAATTAATTAAAAAAATTATTAGATATTACGAAGTAGCTTAAACTTCTGCTAAATCTTACCAATTCCTTCACTCATAAATTGAAATGGATCACAAAATCACTTATTCCTTTTAAACACATTATGTTTTTTCCATTATTAACACTTTAAACACTAAATTTATATTTATGTTAAACAACTTTTCTTTAATGTTGCATAAAAATTCTAAATCAAATTTATAAATAATAAACCTTTTTGAAGAAATTTGGATCTGAGATCAAATTTTAAGGCAAATAATATTTAATTTTGAAATTTCTTTCTTTGGAACTAATACAAAAATTGATAGATTCTTTTAATTAGTTATTTTAAAAATAAGGTAATTTATGAAAGGGATTTGATACTTTTATAGATTTAAAGGTGTTTTTCTTGATTTATATTTTAATTTAGAATTTATATTCAAATTTTTAAATCATTTCAGCATATGAAACCATTTAATTGTTTTAAAATAATTAGAAAAACTTTAAGTTAGATTTTTATTTTAAAATATATTTATATTATATTTAACTCCTTAATGACACTAAATTTATATAAACTATTATTGAATGGACATTAATATGACTCTGCTATTAACAACCTTAATAATTTATTATAATTCTTTGAAAGAGTTAAATCATCAATTTTAAATAGGTTTTGTTTAGACATTTATGTGATTATGGAAATACTTTGAATTACTATTATTTTATATAATGTTTTTGCAAGTTTAATAAAATGTTAATGTATACCCTTGAATAAATTTAGATATATTTATAGTAATACTATCTAACTATTAATATATATTACGGTTCCTCTAATTAATGTTTGAAGATTATTACATATTCAGTTTATCAAATAAGATAAATGCCATTTTAGTGTGATAAAAGAGTCTAATAATGATTATGGCAATTAGATTGAAACTTTGTTTCTTAATTATATAGTATGTATGAATACTGGTTATTAACATAAATATATATATATTTTAAATATAATTAATATATGGATCAGAGTATGTTTGGATAATTTGGGGGTGATGGGCAGATATCAGATTTGATAGATTAGTTTTATTATAAGGTGTTATTCGATCAAAGTTTGAGAAGCATGTTTTTAAAAGCAGACATGACTAGGGTTAGATTGTAATAAAAGACCTTTTTCGCTTAAATGTTTGGTTGTATTCACACTAAATACACTGGAAAGTATTATTACTAATGAATATACAGAGATCTAATAGAAGTACATAAGAATTTGAGCATTACTGATCAATAATTTGATAGATTCTTACATCATCTTAAATGTATTTTAGCCGACATGAATAAACCGTAAGAATTAATAGATTAAATATTGAAGAAAGTCGACAGCCATAGACATTTGATTGTGTTTAAATGATATATTCATTATTTTTTTCTTCTATTATCAATGTCCTTAAAATTCTATTCTTCCAATTACAATTTGGCTCTATAAAAAAGATAAAATAAATTATTACTTTTATGCATCCTCCATCTTTTGATTTCTCATAAATAAGAGATCATCTCTTTTGGTAGTATCAGATTCTAATACTTCCTAAGGTGAGATCCATTATTTCTTTTCTTCGTCTATCTACCAAAATTTCTCTTCTCCAAAAAGTAATCCTTCCAACCATGATCCAATTCCTTATAAAATGAGAGTTCTACATAAATTAATATTGATAATTACTCTGATTTATTTCCATTTTCATCAGTTTTCACTTCAAAAATATCTACTTCTACAATGTCGAAGATCTTAGCTTATTCCTATGACTTAAAGAAAGAAGTAATTTTGGACATCATCCCTTCAGCATTGTAATTGAAAGAAATAACTGATCTCACACCAGGTCCTTCTATAATCATCTTGCCTTGCCAATTCAAGATTCGATCTCCCATCACTAATCCAGTTATTTCCCTTTTATATATATATTTAGTCTTAAATACATTGTTGGTCTCTATGTACATTTATATACAGCACCATTATTGAAGATTATAGTTTATCTACCATTCTACACTCCTGTTAATGAATTCACAGTCTTATGTACTTATATTTCTAGTCTGTCATCTCCATATATTTTATAATTATTTCCCTATATATAATAAAAACAAATTGGTGGATCAAAAGAAGTTTATTCTGCAAAAAATTAAGTACCGTCCTCTTTCACCAACTACAATCTTAGATACTATAAAATTACCTAAACTGTCTCTCCTACTAATGGATCCAATGGTGATTTCATTTTTGTGATTTCTCCATTACAATGCAATCCGGATATCTATATAATGATTTCAATTCTTACTTAATAAGCTGAGATATATTTAATTTATTCAATTGGTGATAATTGGCTGCATCTCTCCAATAAATTACTAAATGTGTGTCCTCTTATTTTTATATTATATTTTATTTACAAAGCCACTCCATGTAAAAAACTTATATCCAAAGACATAGCAATTGGCTTACTAATTTGCATCAATGATCCAAAATTTCCTGTTATGATCTTCCCACTTAATTATTTAAACACACTAGCTGCTACTTTTTAGGTTTCAGAATTCTCTTCCCCAAATGATAAGTTAAGACCTCCTAACGTTATATTAATCATTCACTTACCTTATTAATGAGCTGCCTTATGTCTAATTGCTGGAGATTGTTGAGCTTGTTAGCCATTTTGATTATCATTCTATTTTTTAAATCCAAACCACATTTTATTAAAAAGATTTGTTATTAATAATATTATTTAACAATAATTATCAATATAATTTTTGAATACTAATATTATAAAACAATCATTTTAATTAATTAAATTTATATAATAATCTCATAAAGATTTAATAAATAAATAATATTATTCAATCGAATTAATTTTAAATTACCTTTCTTAATTATTTATTTTTATTTTGTGGATTCTTTCAACTAATTAAGAATCATTAATCAAATAATATTAGAGGAAATATAGATATACAAATTTATGTCAATCAATAATGCATATTTTTATTAAGCTTTATAAGTACAATTATTTTTGTAACAGTCTTACATATTAATTATAAATAGCTTATATCCTCCATATTTTCATTTCAAATACTAATATATCAAAGTAACATTGAAAGAGTGAAAAATCATTGAATTGAAAAAAGAGAAGGAAATGAGTTTATAATTATAAGAATTTTGGACTTTAAATTCTTGTTCATTGAGACTTAAGTTTATTAATATTTTTATGTAAAATTTTAATTAAGAAGTAGATCAATAAAAAAAAACTAATTAACAATAACCAGTGGTTTAGCAGAAAATAACGAAGATGTGCACAGGAATGAATGGGTGCGATTTTTAATCTTTAGCCATATCAGATTCTAAGTTTGATCTAATAAAGAAAACTATTGGAGAGTAAATCAAATGAGAGAATATGATACATAGAATAATCATATTCAATATAATAAACAATATATCTTAATTATATTTTTTCTTTACTTAATTCATCTAATTTAAGTTAAGAAGAATGTATTTTCATTTCCTAAAAGTTCCAACTTATTTATGAATTTTGATAATTCTATTACAAGGTAATTTCTATAATTTTTGTTAATAATTATTTATTTTGGAATTGTTAAATTTATTTTAAATTTCATTTTATTTTAATATAAATTGTATTTCTATAACAAGCAAATGAATTTAGTTATAATTAAATCTTAATGAAGAAGGAATAATGACAAACTCAAGAAGAAATAAACCCGATATTATAGCCTAAACCAATTAGCTATCGAATTGGGATAGAAATAAATTCATGAAATTTCAAATATTCCAAATTTATTTTCATTCTTATTGATTTGATACAAGTAAAGTTTCTTTACATTTTTACAAAGAATCACTTTACTCAATATGAAATTTGACCTATCAATGGGTAGTCTACTATTTATTAATTCTAATCACACTAATCAGTTTATTATTCCAAATTCTTTTCAATCATGGGCTGAAATTGATTACTATGTACTGTATTTTTGTAGATAATGTTATCATTGTACTTCTGGTCAATGAAGAAACGATTTCTTTGCTTCGATTTTGATTCTTTATGATGAGCCAAAATATTTTATTTTTACAGCATAATTGAAAGGTGAGTACATAATATCAACCATGAAATGTAAAGATTAAATAGCTGAAAATGGATACTATTGGAATAAGGACAAATATAATTTTTGGAGCATTTTGTTATTACTAAAGTTTTAATCTAATTTGGGTATGAGATACATCACAAGCACAACCAAAATAAATATCGAAAATGTATTAAAGATTTAATAATTAGATTATTCAATGTCAATCTAAATTGAATTCATATCATATGTGTATAGAGTGCTATTATTAAACTTTAAAATTAATTATATTTAATATGTAATTAAGATTGTAAATTAGTTTAATCTACCGCTTCAGTTTTTTTTCTTACTATATGAGATTAATTTATGGAGATTGCTGCTTTTTAAACTGAAATATTTCAAATCAAATTAAGAGAAGTATGATTAAATAATAAAAAAAAGGATAACTTCTATTACAGGCAATTGATGTAAAAAAATTGGATTAATTCATAAAGAGGGATTCCTTATAGATGGATTTTTATAAAACGACTCAATAAAGTTTATCAAAATTGTTACTTATTGAATAATCAATAGTTATTAAATATATTTTGAGTGATAAATATATTGATGTGGGATTAAAATCAAATTTATAGAAAATGCAATCAGATTGAAAATAAAAATGTATTTCACATCTAATAATGAATGTATCTTAGAAATTAATCTAAATATTTTATTCAATTTATTATATTTTATGTTCCCCTTCAATTAAATAACCCCATAGTTTATTATTCTTGTTGTTTGGTTTTATATGGATATGATTACTCTTTTGTCCTTTTGAACAATCTTCCTTAATATAAATACTTGAAAATTATTATATTTTTCTAGCCTCTAAATATAGGATGAGAAGGGTTCAATGTAATTTCTAGGGGTGGATTTTCATCAATAAAAAGCTTCTCAACTTCTATATTACTTTTGAATTCTTAATTTTAGTTAGAATTTCATCGAAATAAATATTTAAATAATCCTGGTGATAGAGGTGAACATTATGGCTCATTCAAATAATAAGATCCTCCTGATTGACTTATTCTTGTAATGTCTTAAGAGCTTATCTTAAACATGATTTTAGACACTAATTTTGAATTAGTAGAGTGAATAAGATTTCTCAATTAGCAATGCTTTAATGCTTTGGAAAAGTCGATAAAATTACATTTGTGTTTTCTTTTGATTTTAAGAATTCATAATTTTGAGGGGAATAAATATTCAGATAAATCCCTCCATTCTCATTTTATCTCTCAGAAATTCTTTCTGTTATAAATTTATCTATTTTTCCATAGTTCAATAACCGTATATAATGCACTAAATAAATATAGTGATTGATTTAAGTTAAGTAACTAAAAGGAATAATTATGAATCAAAAGTGAATGTTGGAAAAGTAGAATTCATATATTAGTATTAAATTAATTTATATTGAAAAATAAAAAAAAACTTAATCTATTAGATATTCTATATACCAAAATAATTCTTAGGAGTGTTAATATATAATATTATGTTAACTTTAATTTACTAAAGATGAAAATTTTAAAATGTCTAAAAAAATGAAATATTTTTGAACTCAACTTTGGACTAAGTATTAGAAAAACAAAATTCATCTAGAAATACAATAATTAAATTGAATTGTTATTATTTCTGAAATTAAATCAGATTTATTGAAATAAGTTTAACTTTTTTGATTAAAACAATCAATTTAGTCCAAATAAGAAATAATCAATCATCTTCTAAATGTAAAACTATAATCTATAGCTTGCACTTAGATAAATAAATAAGATTCAGATTATTGGTTAATTTATAATTCTTCAAGATAAATACAAATATAAATTACATTATTTTTTATTTTTATTTTTAATTATCAAAATCGTATTTCTATCATGATAAAAAAGTGTGAAATTCATTAAAAGTATGAGGAAAAATATATCTGCATTCACAAAACAAGGCTACAAAAGGAAGGTAACAAGTTTTCTTGCCATAAATGTTTAAATTGGCAAAAATCAAACGATTATGTAAAAAGTATGGAAGAACTTGAAGAAGAGGCAAAAGAAAATGCAGCCAAATATGTGTAAATGCAAAGCAAAATAATCAACTCTAATAATGAAATGAAGTAAAAATATCTTCAATCATTAACTGAACTTTATCATAAATTAAATCAATATTTTGAAAATTAGTAAAAGTCCATAACATCATTAATTGAACAATAAAATTAAATTCTATCACAAAATATTGATAAAGCTAATAAGCTTTTAAATGATCAATCTGTTTTGGATTCTAAATCCATTGATAATTTTATTATTTTTACAACTTTAAATGAAGTAAATCAATAAAGTATTGAAAATAAATATGCTGATATTAATAAATGTTTGGAAAGATAATTCAATTATGAGTTTGCTGAAATTTAATGTAGAGTAAACTAATTTATAACAATGGAATTTAAATTTGATAGTGTTCCATTATATGAAGTTGAATAATTCACAATTTAAACTGTTGATACAAAAAAAGATTAAATTCCATATTGCAAAGATCATTAAATGGAAAAAAACTGTGTATGTACACATGAAGATTGTTTTAAATAAGAATAACATGAGTATCTTTGTTTAGGATGTGCTATGAATAAACATGATTAACATTTTAAAGGTAACTTTATAAAAACTGTAAAAAAAATTAAGACTGAGTAGAATGGGAAACTTAAATTAATTTAAGAATAATATTAATTGCTTCTATTAGAAGTTGAAAGTAGAACTGATAAAGAGTTAACTGCAAATTAATAAATATAATAGGAAATTTTTGTTAATTCTTAAACAAAGAGAGAAAATCTTAAATATTTGGAAGCCTAAACTAAAATTAATCCTTTCAATTAAAATCCAAATTATATTTATCATAATATTGACTAGAATTTATTATCATTAGATTCAGATATGATTAAATTAGAGTTTTCCTCAAAATTAGATTAATTAGAATAATTAAAACAACAGATCAAAACAATAACAAAAGAGGAGTTTCATTAATAATAGCAAACAAACGAAGAGCAAAGACTAACTTATAAATAGGAAATGTGTAAATTAAAGAAATAAGTTTAATAATATGAAATTTAAATTTCAGAGTTATTAAAGAAATTAGAACCAAATTCAAATGAATCATTAATTGCAGAATTTAAACTGTCTTAAAACAAGTTGATTGAAAAATCTCTCTTATAATATGAAAATTTAATGAATGTGGGAATAAATGAGATCAAATCATAAATTTAAACAATTCCATAGGTTGTTATTGAAAGTAAATAGTTTACTTCACTGTAATCAGACATGAAAAATGCTACAACGACAATTAATCAAACAAACTCATATAGTTCAATCATTCCGACTCTATAATAAGAATTAAAAACTTCAAATGATGGTTAAGAAGCTATAAAATCTTAGATTACTAATCTTACAAATTTATACTAAGATTTAAAAGTTATTTTAAAAGGGATAGATTAAATCAAATCATAAATTTAAACAATTCCATAGAGTGTTATTGAAAGTAAATAATTTACTTCTCTGTAATCAGACATGAAAAATGCTATAACCATAATTAATCAAACATACTCATTTAGTTCAATCACACCGTCTCTCTAATAAGAATTAAAAACTTCAAATAATGGTTAAGAAGCTGTAAAATCTTAGATTACTAATCTTACAAATTTATACTAAGATTTAAAAGTTATTTTAAAAGGGATGGATTAAATCAAATCATAAATTTAAACAATTCCATAGAGTGTTATTGAAAGTAGATAATTTACTTCACTGTAATCAGACATGAAAAATGCTATAACGACTATTAATCAAACAAACTCATATAGTACAAGAATTCCGACTCTATAATAAGAATTAAAAACTTCAAATAATGGTTAAGAAGCTATAAAATCGTAGATTACTAATCTTACAAATTTGTACTAAGATTTAAAAGTTATTTTAAAAGGGATAGAAGAGATCAAATCATAAATTTAAACAGTTCCATAGGTTGTTATTGAAAGTAAACAATTTGCCTCTCTGTAATCAGACGTGAAAAATACAGCAGCTACGTAATTAGATCTAAATGCATCTGTATAAGGAACATAAGAAATCAAACCAAATCTCTAAAAAAATAATCCAGATTATTATTAGAATATACCTTAGATGTAGAATACAACAAAAAAATATTGAAATGAATATGATAATGACAATTATTTAAGAGTATTAATATTAATATATTGAATAATTTGTTAAATGTAAAAAATGATTATCCTTTTTTTCTAAAATCTACACTTTAATTTGAATATTGCTTCTTTTAATAGTGGATTGTAGTTTAAAAAGTTCATATTTCCCTCTAGCACCATAAAAAGAATTCTTCATTATTTAGTTTACATTAGAAGGAATTATAAGAGTACACATTTTTTAATAAATAAATTTGTATTATATTCATATGTAAATAGAGGTAAACTGTAAATTAATAGGTATTAATTTGGATTTATTAAAAAATATCATTAAAGTTGATAAACAATTAATTAATCTATCGGAATTCATCTAATATTAAAACATTAAACTAAATAGAATATTTAAGCAATAATTAATACTCATGGAAAGAATAAATTCATGCATAAATGTATGACCTCATTCATATGATATTTTAGATCAAAAATGCTTAACTCTAATTGATTAATTACTCCTTTGGAGACAACAATGAACAGCAATCAATTAACTTGGTAACATTTTCTAGTTCTAAAAATTAATTTACAACCTCAAAAATACAAGAACATTTCTAACCTAAAACAGTTAATAGTGTTTTATAAAAATGAAAAAAATAGCATTAATAAATATATTATTGAAAGAAAATATATTTTATGAGAATACCTTATTAAAATAAATTAATTTTAATGACGATGTAGTATTAAAAGAGAATATTGTTATTTATGGTAGAAATGTAAATATTATCATATTTTATTGAAGTCCATAAATTGTAATTAAGTTTAGTTTAATACTTTGATTTTAAGTATTTAATGAATAGATAGAATATAATGAATAATGATAATATAAATAGTAGTTAAGTTGACAATTGTATCTCCAATATCTCTAATTGTATCTCCAATTAAATTCTACATAAAATACTGCTATCATCAATCTTTTGATATAATTGTAATATGAAAGTATAAAGAAGTATCTATGTCAATATGATAAGCTAGACAGAGTTTATTATTTGATTGATTATTTTCTAGGTAGAGAATAATTAGAGTGTCCTAACACAATTCTATATTGGATGTACAATATCTGCCTATTCTGTAATAATATTTATTATAATAAATTTATCTAAATTCAGATATATATGAATTCTTAAAAATCACCAGAATTTGAAGGTTTCAGGTTGATAGATGTTGATAGTTTTTATAAGAAGATAAAGCAATTTTAGGAGGGTTAAGAATTGATCGTTTTAAATGAATCTTGCATTAAAAAGGTAAGAAGAGAATTATTAATATGTAGATGGCATAAAATGACTAATGGATTGATTGTTTGTGTGATTTGGAAATAGAATTAAAAGCAATACTATGTGACAGGGTTAACAATATATCTATTTTACCTTAATATTTAAGTAAAAGATTATCACCATTCATTATATTTATTTCGAACCATATGTATTATAATTTTTATTAATTAGAATATATGATCAATAGAGATTGAAGTTGTAATGTTATCTAAATGAGATTTTGTATTTAGTTTAGAAATTGGCATTCAAAATATGGAAATAATATCCTAATTAATCACTTGAATGTTTTAAATTGATGCATCCTTCTTCTATGATAGAATTCTACAACAGTCGAATTTTCGAACTTTAAATTTATAAATCTGGGATCAATAAGTTCTATTATGAAAGGTAGAATTACGGTGTATCAAATTAAGCTGAGAGTTATATTGATGAATAGAAAATACAATTATTTTATCCTCTTTAAAATGAAGTTCTCGATCAATTGCACTTACTCCAGAGTGTAGTTATATTTTCACCATTTCAACGTATGCAAATTCATTACTTTTATAAGAATGGTGGTTTTGAATTTTTAAATGAATTTTTTACTAATTTCACACTCAAACAAATAGATGTATTAGGTATTTAAAGTTATTTTAAAAATTATATTGATAAAAAAATATATCAGAATAATTTTCAACATCTTAATTATTAATAAATTGCTTTTAAAATAAGTGATGATGATATTAAAAATGCAAGCAAAGATAAATTATCATAATTTAATTAATATATACCAAATCTAATAGATTCTAAGACTTCTTTTTCAGAGAGATAAGAATAAATAGAATTAGTTTAAATGGCCATATATTTACAATGTCTTCGTTGTTCATCACTTCAAAAACGTATTTATGGTAATAAGTATAAAATGTATTTTATTAGGATTGTAATTATTATGCAATAAGATCAACAATAATCTAAATTTTATTCATCATACCTAAAACAATTAAACACTTTTGAAATTCTTAGTAGAAAATCAAGTATTCTAGGATTTATTTGGAGAGAAAACTCATTTTGAATTGATCAAAAAATCATTTCCATTAATTAAATTTCTTTATGAGAATAATAGTATAAAAGGAGAAGAATTAATAAGTATTCTTAGATTGGCTAGAGGTAAACATGAAACATGGATAAATATAATATCAACAATCTTATAAGATCTTGCAGAAATATTAAATTTAGAAGATGTTCAAATTATGTTATAAAATATCAAGTCCACTTAAATAGGTTTGGATAGTTTAAATTTCATTAAGAGTTTGGGTAGAAATAAACATTTAAATAATCTGTTAGATTATTAAGATTCTAATGGTATGGATAATAAATATAAGAAAACAAAGTTAAATGATGGTGATGATTTTAAAGTTATATCAATTGGAAATTCTAAATAAGACAATGATCATTAATAACCTAAATAAAGAGATGGAAATTAATAAGAATAAATTAAGGCTTAAATTGTAGAATACTTATTAAATGTGGTTCATGATTAACCTAACAATATTATAGGTTAGACAGCATTGGAAATTGCAATTGAACTTATTTGTCATCAATTTCAATTTCTAAGAATCTAATATCTTATTATAGCAATTGAAGCATTGAATTCTAATCAAGCATAATTACCTATTTAGAATTATTTTAATATGATTCAATAAATTATTTAATCCTCTTATCCAATTGAACAATTCAAAAATGCTGAGGATGTTTTAAATTGGATGGAGTAGAGATATAATTTAAAATTAAACTATTTAAAATTAATGTAAAGAGAAAAATTAAAGTCTCTTTTAAAAGATGAGAAAGAATACTTATAGGTGATTATTTAATGTGTTAATTTCTATAAATTTTTACATCAGAATAGTAAAATTAAACTATATGAATTATAGATATTATGGAAATTGTTAGTAGAAAATGCAAGATGTTTAGAAGAGAGAGATTTATTTTTTGACTGGTTTAATGAATAATTAAATTTAGAATAAGATGCAATCATATAGTTATGTTTTAAAATAATCAAATAAAATTAATTATCAGAATCAATGCTTAGATGTTTGATAAATTTAATTCTTTATTTTAATGTGAAATACAAGGTAATTAAATAATTAAGTGATGATGATTATCAATTATTTGATTTTAATCTTATAGGTCTAAACATATTATGGAAATTATTTCATACTCATTCTGAATTATATAATCAACTCTCTGATTTCTTTATTAAATTATTAAAAATGAATTAAAAATCTGATATCCTTAATCAATTGAAATAGTCATATTTAAATGAACTCTTTTCATGTATTCAAAATCCGACATCTATCTAATTGGTAATATAATTATTAGAAGAATTTGAAGGATATAAGATGATTGAATAAGAAGAAAAGATATCTATAACAATTCTAAATAAGTGTTCAAATGCCTTGAATCCCAAGAAATAAGAAATTTAATTATAATGTAATTTAAAAATTTACCAGGCCAAATAAATTATTGGATAGAAATTAAATCCATCAATGAAACCTGAAGAATTCGATATATTTTGTAGAGGTTCTTTATTTAAGGATCAAAAAACACTTAAAGATTACAAAGTGAATTAAAAATTGACTTTCACAATTTCAAATAAATAGGATTTTAATTAAGAGAATGAAATTTAAGTACAACAAGATTAAGATATAAATGAGAAAGTAAATAAGATATAAGACATTGTTAACATCTAAAATAAATAATTTATATTATCAGTATTAAAGGATAAGAATTTTGATGTAGATAATACAATTGGAGAATTACTTGATTAAGGTGATTAATTATATATGCAGTATCAATAGAAAAATGTTAGTAGTGTTCCTCCTAAAAAAATTGAAACAAGCACTTCTTTTGCATTTCTTATTTCTAATTAATATATTGATTAATTATTCAATTTATTGAATTACAACAATCAACAATTAAATGCTAAAATTTGGAGTATTTTGTAGATGATTCCCAGTAATCAAAAAGTATATTAATTAATTGAATCATCTCAAAATGATTGGAGTAAATTATTAATTGTTGATAATAAATATAGATTATAATATCACTTATAAATATTAAAAGAATAATTGTCTTGTGATTGTGTAGAAGATTAGGATAATTATAAAATATTAAGATATAATTTCGTATCTAATGGTGGTTTATAATTATTATTGAACAAACTTGATAACCCTATAGAAATAGTATTAATAATATTGGAGATATTTTAAATGTATTTGAATAGTTATGCTGTCTATGAACTTACAGACAATAGTTTTCTTAAGATTCTTAGATTGAAATCTATTGATTAAATTATTAGTTTATTTGATTCTCAAATTTAAGTGTAAGATAATGAATTTTAAGGATTATAAACATAGATTATATGTGAAAAACATAATCTTTAGATCGAATGGGAGGATTTGTTGAATAATTTATTCCGTTGGATAGGTATAGAATAATGTTACACAATAATACTATGTGTCTTATTTGTTAAACCTACCTTATTGAATTGTAAATTTCCTATCAATTAATTACTTCATTTATTGAATAATCCTTTATTGGAATAACGTAGAATGGCAGCAATCTTCATACTTACACTGAATGATATTGGCATTAGATATGGATATACTTTTAGTATTAAATTCTTGCCAGTATTGATACAAGGAGAAACTTAATATGAGGAGCTATATATTGTTATTGCAGAATTAATTGAGTAGGCCAAAGATGTGTCTTTTTTGTAAACTCAAGAATTGGGGTTGTCAATTGTAAATCTTATTAAAAGTAGACCTATAATTGAATCACCATTTATGGATGATGAAGATAAAGTCTTGTAAGGTAATTTATTGATACTGAAATCTTTATTAAAAAGAGATACTACTTTATCAAATAATATAATTGGCCTTGATTTCTCTAAATATATCTATGAGTGTTTGTTTGAAATGCATAACAATTATTTAATATATCCAGTATATAAGAGGAATAATACAAGGAAGAGAGCTTTCGATTTATTATTAGAATTAAGTAAGGCCTAATAACATCTATTTGAAATTATAGATCTAATTTAATTGAATTAACAAGCAAGACCCAGTTCAAATGAATAAAATTCTGAATTTGAAATTAAAGGATCACATGGGTATGTTGGTCTTTGTAATTTAGGAGCTACTTGTTATATTAATTCACTCCTTTAATAATTGTTTATGAATATCTAATTTCGAAATGGTATTTTGAATGGTTAAATTCTAATATAGAATGAGAATGGAATGTAACCTGCAAAACCAAATAATTCTTATGAATTATTGTAATTGAATGAACATACTTTATTTCATTTATAATTAGTTTTCGTTTAACTTCAGGAATCAGTCAAATAATATATAAATCCAAGCTCGTTTATTCAAACACTAAAAGGTTTTGATGGATAATAGATTAATCCTCTTATTCAAGAAGATTGTAATGAATTCTTTAATCTTTTAACAGGGAAATTAGAATAAGATTTGAAACATACACTTTAATCCAATCTCATACATTAAAGTTTTGGTGGTACTTTAGTAAATGAAATTAAATCATTGGAATCTGATTGTGATTTTAGAAAGGAAACAGAAGAACCATTTTTAACTGTTTCTGTTGAGATTAAAAATAAAAAGAGTTTATATGAAGCATTAGATTTGTTTGTAAAATCTGATGTTTTAGATGGGGAGAATCAATATTTTTGTGATGAAGTTTAACGTAAAATTGATGTAGAAAAGAGATGTTACTTTATAAAATTACCTAAAACTTTTATTTTTCATCTTAAAAGATTTGAATTTGATATTAATACTTATACTCGTAGTAAAATTAATGATTATTGTGAATTTCCACTTGAAATCAATATGTTTTAATGGACTCGTGATAATATTGAAGAACATAAATAATTAGAGGATTTCGCAGATTATAAATATATGTTGAAGGGTGTTCTTGTTCATACAGGAAGTGCTGAAGGAGGTCATTACTTCTCTTATATTAAAGATCATAAAGATTAATGGTTTGAATTCAATGATAAATTGATCACTCCTTTTGATGTACAGAATTTAAAGGAGAAATGTTTTGGTGGTAATTAAAATAATGAATGGGGTATATAAAATAGTATGAATGCTTATATGTTATTTTATGAGAAAGAGAAGTAAGAGAGTAAATAAATAAATAAATAATAGTAGATTGAAATAGAAAGTGAATATGGAATTATTAATGAAGAATTATTGAGAAAATAAATTATACAAGAAAATACATATTATTTAGAAGATAAATTATTGAATGCTTAAGAATATGTGAATTTTATTTAAACGTTGCTATAAAAGGGTATGGAGAATAATCATTTTGAATCACGAACAGAATTACTTCAATTGTTTACAATCTTTACTTTTGGATCTTTTTAGAAGAATAAAGATATCTTATAACTTTAAAATATCCTCAAAATTCTCAATTATTCTTACAATCAACACAAATCAGCATGTGCATGGTTACTAGAGTATTGGAGATTCAATAAGTAAATATTGATTGAGTATTTAATCGAATTACAATTAGTTGAATGTGCTTAATTATTAAATTTAGTTATTGAATAAGCTAATTAACATGATGTTACTAGTGTATAGAAATTCTTTTAGTTTTATTTAAATGAATTATTACCTATTGTAAGAAAAAAAATCAAGAATGGTGTATATTATTTTGAAGTGATTAGTTATAATTTAGATAGAGATGAATAATTACTTAATCTGATATAACAGAATGGTATGGATAGTTATTTCTATAAATTTTATGAAATTTTAAAAGAGAGAATATAATTAATGTAACAATCAAACTGTCTCAAAATAATATTAACAAATGATGATCCTTTAATCTTAATTTGTGAGATTATAGGAAAAATAATTAGATATTGTGAGACTAATGGTATGTTATCAAGTCAAGATTGTCCAACTTATTTGAAGAAAGGATCATTAAGTTTTAAAATAGATTAATTATGGATTGAAGAATTGTTTTAATAGAATAATTTTAGAAAGTACATCTTATCCATGGTTTAATATTAAAAACAATTGATTTTAATGATCAAACATATTTGTTGGAATGACTAATGTATAAGTCAAAAAGTCATTTAAGAAATTGTCATATAAATATTAGACAATTAAAATTAATGGTAATAGTTGGAGAAGATATTAGAAATCTTAAAGGAAATCTTGGAATTTGAAGATGGATTATAATAGACTAGAATAACATGGATGTTTTCATATGAACATTAAATGGAATTACCAACCAGAGGTACTACTATTATGAATACTATCTAAAAAGATGATTTAGATTATGTTATTGGAATTATTTGTATGTTAGCTTAACTTGGTTTTAATGTTATTGGACTGTCTGAATATTTTAATAAAAATAAAGGGGATTTCGAATACATATTATACAAATTAAAAGAGACTTTGACTTTGCCATATAGTTTTTAATATCCGGTTTCAAAGATCAGAATTGCCATAAAATAGGTTATTAATCTTATTATCAATAGTTGTAACACATTTTCTAATTAAATTTTGACATAAATATGGAGGATGACAATCGAAGATAATCAGATGATGAGTCAAAATGCAATAGTAATCAAGCACAATAAGATTATGAAGATACTAATCAAAATTTCTGAATGGTTTAAAATATATAATTAATAATATTAATTAAATGGCATCTGCTTTTCCAAAATTGCCAGGTTTCGTACCCACTCAAGAGATTGATGTAATATAAATAATAATTTTAATTAGAAACCCAATTTTAGAAAAGTCTCTTCCACTAAATAAGAATAGAATAGAGAAATTAATCATCTTCCTAATAAGGAATATGCAGTACCTCGTAAATAACCAATTCAAATACCTCTTTAATCTGGCATGTTTAATCCTGATTATATGAGTACAACTCATGCAATGCATCTTCCCAAAGTATAATAAACAGTTACACTCTTAGAATGTAACCAATGATTCTGAAGAATTATATTAACCATCTTGGGTTAAAATGGATAGACATGTTCTAAGATTTAGTGGATATTTTAAAGAAGCAGTTGTTGAATCTGCACTTGAAAATTATAGAATTCGCAAAATCATAATATGCTATTATCTTGAAGATAATTCATTAAGTATAACTGAACCAAAGTAAGAAAATAGTGGAGTGCCTTAAGGTGCATTTTTAAAAAGATAAAAAGTATAAATACTCTATAAATCTATAGGTATTACGTGCTAATGATTCCAAAACTTTTATTCTCCCTGAAGATTTTAGAATCAATTAAGACATAATTATTTTTGGAAAGACAATACGTCTCTATGATTGTGATCAATATACAAGAGAGTTTTATGAGGTATCATATATATTTATTCTTTAATTTAGTTATAAGGAATACATCAAGAATCCTCCTTTATACCATAGTCTGATTCATTTGAAACTAAGACAATGACTAAATTCATTCCTCAAAAGGATACTGTAATGAAAGATTACTTAGAACATAAATTAGGAGGTGGTAAAGTGACATCCTAAAAGCAATTTTTAGAGAATGATAGAAAGGTTTAAATATATATTTATAAATATATAATAGGTTCTTAAATTCTATGTATTATCTGATATAGAATATGTTCTACACTACTATCTAGCAGATGATACTATAGAAATCAAAGAAATCAATTCAGCAAATTCTGGGAGAGTTCCATTCCCAATGATGTTAAGAAGATAAAAGTTACCAAGGAAATTCTCTCTCAATCAACCTGGATAAACTTATGCTGAGGATTTCATAAGACCATAAGATATTTAATATGGATAACTTTTAATTATTTATAATCGAAAATTCCTCATTAATGGTTGTGATCAATTTACTAGACAATACTATTTTGAGAAGTTTAATGTAGACTTTCCCTTAGGTGGTCAAGAAGAATATGTATAATAAGAAAGATCAAGTAAACAATAAGTAGAATTATTTAGATATCATTATACCTCCTCATAATGGTATTGGTGATGAATAAGATTCACTTGGATATATATATAGATTATAACCTAAACCACCAAAGAAGGATTTCTTTAAATGGGTTGATAACTAAGTAAATCTTAGATTTCTGGCTATGTTTAATACAACTAAACCAGAAGATAAAGATAGAGTATTTGTAATCACTTTCTTCTTAAATGATGATAGTCTTTTGATCTATGAACCAACAGTTCGAAACTCTGGTATTTTCATATTCTATATAGGAATACCTGATGGGAAATTCTTAGAAAAAAGAAAGTATAAAAATATCTAAAATAACAATGAATTTTTCACACCAAATGATCTTGTAGTTGGAAATGAAGTTATCATAAATGGTTGGAAATTCTAATTACTTGATTGTGATGAGTTTACTAAGAAATGGTATGCTCAAAATTTCAAATGAGATTTATTAAAATAAATAATTTCATACATAAATTAATGTTTAGTAATTAAACTCCTAATTCATTTATTCCAAATGCTCAATCTAGATATGTGATATCTCCAAAAATAGGATAATCTATGTAAATTAATCAGAATTTACAATATAATCATTAACTATTAGAATAAGAAAATATTAATTCAAATTCAAATTCATCAGAAAATTAACACATACATCATTTAACTAAACTCTATTTTATGATGCTTCTATGTTATTTTATTGCATTATTTAATTTAGTAGAATATTTATACTAATTAGATTGAATTTGAATCAATGAATATATTCTTTAATCAAAATGGATATTTTCTATATTTATTTTTAGGAGTACTTCTATTAATATCAATATTGTCTCTTACCACAGATAATTCAATACTCTATCTAATATTCATAATTCTATTCTACTTTTTATTTGCCTGCATAAAAGCTATAAATAATATGAATGTAACTTTGATGATGATTTTCACATATGGAGGATAAGTATTAGCCTAATTTTTGAGTGTTCTATCAGCAAATAGTGAGAAAGATCTACAATTACATCAATAATCATTATACATTTTAACAAGTGGTTTGATTGTATTTTAATTATTCATAACATGCTTTGACATTAATTTCTTTGAAATGATAGTAATTCTCATTACAGGATTTATTTTTGGGTATGTTATTATTAACTACTATAGATTCTTTTTGGTGATTTCAACTATGAGTAATGAATCTAGATTTAATGGGAATGCTTTACCTGAAAGCATTAGTATCTATACAAAAATCATAGTATAGATTCTAAAGAAAACATAGTAGATTGCTACTCTTTATTATAAAGATCCAGTAGAAGTGGAAATAAAATTAATAGAAAGAAATAAGAAGATTGATGAGAATGATTATAAAATGATGAATTAGAGTGATGCAAAGAATTATCAACATTTATTAATTAATGCATTAAATGGTTTAGATGGATTGATTGGATTGAGTGATGGAACCTTCATATATAAGAAAGGAATGATTTAATATTCAAATTCCAAATTTGAAGAATGTACAAATGTAGCCATAATGAAATTATAATGATTATTAAATTATTATAAAATAATTGTGGCCCAATTCTCATTTAACAATACAACTAATTCTAAGTGGATTCAAGTATTAATCTATCCATTCTTATTTCAAATTTGGAATTTCACCATTTCTCATAGCCACAATCTACATAAACTATGAAGCTATCTTTTCCACATGTTAAGTATGTTATGCAGCATTCTCCTTTTTACGTATACTCATATTACACATTCTAGTAGTATAAGATATACCCTTATTATCAAAGTATTAAGTGATCTATTGATATGCTTATCTATTAATGTATGCAAATCTCATTTTCAATTCTTCAACTTCTTGAGTTTCTTTTGGTAACATGAAATGATAGGAGAGAACCTAACTTGATTTAATTTTAACTCTATCCATTTCAGTAACCATCTCCCACTTTTCAATTGGTTCTGTTGTAAAGTATTTATGTTTCTTCTTCATCAAATCTTAGAATTCTTTTACATACTTAGATTATGCTTTATTTCTATTAGAAATCAATTCAACACATTGATTCTACATATCCCTTTAAAATCTAAAGAACTCATATAGATTTTCATTTAAGGTGTTGGACAACTTGGTTAAATTAGTACTCCAATCTACTAAGTATTCTTCCAGTAGAGTATATACAAATTCCAATAATGGAAGACTACCAACAATATTTTTTAAATTAAAGGCTTTCGTAGCTTCTTTCAAGAGACCAATACTGCCTGATAGATTCTTGACCTTAAGTATGAAATCCTTCATAGAATCTACAAGAAATCTAGAATTATCAGTTAATTCTTTATATATATCATTAGTATTTAACATGTAACTATTAATAAATAGTGATATATTTACTTATTAATATCTATAAAGTACTTATCCATCATGGGATTGAATTCTAAAATGATTTAACCTTCTTGATTAGCATAATCACTATATTTAAGAGGTTGTTTTAAAACTGTGGAAGCAGCTAATAATTATTTAAATTTGATATCATCATCTATAAATAAAAAACCTTCTATAAAATCAGACTGTCTCAATAAATGATTATTTAGAATAGCACTCAAGAATTATTCTAACATTTTGCATCTTTTAGAAATATGTTCAGGTGTAAACTTTCTGAATAGTGTTTTAGCAGGGAGTGGAGGTATCAAACTATCAGGATATTATTATTGCAACGATTCTTATAACCAATAAAAGTGTTCGACTCTTCTCCATACATTAGAACCAAATTATCCAACTACTACACAATAATTTACATAATTTGGAGTGAATGTATTACCTTCGATTATCTTATATTCACCAATTCTAGGTTGTATAATAATTTGAGGATTCTCAACATAATACAATACTAATCTATTTGGAGGTAATTATTTGCATTAGATTGTCTCTCTATAATTCTTTTCATCATTAATTATCACATTTTGTTTCAATAGGATTTCTTCTTCGATACTCATTGTTCTTATGATATTTTGTATTTATACCTAGTCCTTCTAAATTCATCATGCTTTTTTTCTATCATCAATTTAACTTCTGCTTCTAAGGCTTCATAAGTCCATGAATCAATTAAGTCAAATTGTTCTCCTTTTATTTGACTCAAATGTTGAATCAATTCTTCTTTAGGGATTTTCTCATAAAGTACTGCTGAAAGCAATAAATCCTGTTTCTTTAATCTCTCAAATGTTAAACTCATTCAATACGCAAAATTTAATATTCCATAAAACAATAACATATGTATTTGGATACATTTAATCAATAATTTTATATTCCTTATAATTTATGTATTATTTTTATTATAAATCTAAATACTTCACTATATAAATTATTATTATTCTGATATTTTAAATAAATTAATGAAACAATCCTTTTAAATCAAATCTGACATGTATTTAATATTATATACTTTTTTAAGATAACTTTGCTTTAAAATTGTGTTCTTGGGATCTAGTTCGGTTGGTAAAACCTCAATCATAAAGAGATTTCTCAAAAACGAATTTGCAATGAAATCTATGAGTACTGTAGGAGTTGCATGTGTATGAAATATTACTTAATTAAGGAATCGAAAGTAATTACCATAAACAACCAATAAGTAAAGGTGTAATTGTGGGATACTGCAGGATAAGAGAGATTTAGATCTTTGACTAAGAATTACTATAGAGGTTGTGATGCAGTAGTGATTGTCTATGATATATCAAACATGAAAAGTTTTGATTAAGTGAATGGTTGGATTGCTGATTTTGAAGAGTATACAATATTAATGATGGACTTAGCAAATGTGAAAGATCAGCAATAAAAATGTTATTAGGAAATAAAATAGATCTGAGTAGAGAAGTGGGAAGTGAATTGGGTCAACTTTTTGCTAGAAAACAGAAACTATTATTTCATGAAGTATCAGCAAAAGAGAATATCAATATTGAAAATGCTCTAATAAAGTTAATAGAAATGTTGATTAAAGCAAGATAAATTGATTCAGGTGACAAAATAGTTAGAAGAGGATCTCTTGTTGAAGGTAAATCAACTAATGGAGATATGTCTAATAGTGCAATAAGCAAATCTACAAGACCTGTGTCATATAAACCACCAGAAAAAGATATCTCTATATCTGATACTTCTAAATTATAAGCTATTAAATCTGGAGGTGAAAGTTCATAAGAAGAATCTCCTTATACTTCTGGTCCTGTATTATAATAGACATCACCTCCGACTATCATTGTTACTCCACCTGAAGATGTTAATAATGCTGTCAGTCAAGAGGATAACAATATGTGGATATATGCTACTAAATAAAATAAAATGAAGAAAAAGAAATAAAATTGTGTTATCACTTAAGCTGTTCCTTTGAAATTAGTTAATCCTAGAGAATCTGAAATTATTAGGGATGAGTATCTTCTTAGACACAATGTAAATCAAAGTTGTTTCTGTTCATGTTGATTATAATTAACAAATCTCTATTAATTAATTAAGAAACAAAAAAGATTTAAAAAATTATTTTAAATTAAATGCCAAAGGGATAGACAACAACAACATAAAAAGCATAGAAAGCTGCTAAAAATGCTAGAGTTGCAAAAAAGGTTATAAGAGCTAGAACTCATTTCTAAAATAGATTCCATACAACTAAACCTTTGGCACTTTAAAGAAAACCAAAATTCATCAGATTGACAAGATAATTGAAACCCATAAATAAAGGTTTAGATTTCTAAAATGTTCTAAAACATCCACTTATTACAGAAAAGGATATGAAAAAGATGGAAGATGAAAATACTATGGTCTTTTATGTTAATTAAAAAGCAACAAAACCATAAATTAAAAGAGCATTTTCTAAAATTTATGATGTCAAAGTAAGAAAAGTCAACGTAATATTTAAATGCCTATATTCAGATCTTAAATACCTTTGGAGGCAAAAAGAAGGCATACATTAGATTAGGAGGTGAAAATGATGCACTTAATTTGGCTAACAAAATAGGAATCATCTGAGTGATAAAGTCATATTATATAATAAAATATATATATATATTATTTTTTTATATTATTCGTTAAATTTATGAACACTACTATCCGTAAATTATATACTTTCAAAAAGAAATAAAAGAGTTTTGATAAAACCTTTGGTGTTAAATATGTCCAAGATTTACTTAACAATATAGTTATTTAGAAAATTGACTATTCATCAACATCTGAAATCTGTAAAACTGAAGAAGATATTGATTTGGATGATATAATCATACATGAAATCTCAAAAACAGAAGGACCTGAAGAAGATATTCTTCCAATAGATGATTTATCATAAAAGTTAAATGATTTAATTAGTCCCAGAAAGAAATTAGTTACTTTTGATTCAGATAACTATAGACTCATTTATAGATTAAAGAAATCTAAATCCAAATCAATTGTCGTACCTTGTAAAGTGTCCAAAAGAACATTCAAAATGACAGATTAAGACTTGTAATTTCAATAGTTATTTGATTAATCCAATTTTCAATTTTAACCTCCAAATGAATTAGACTTTTTAATTCCCTTTAATGACTTTTACCAGAAGATAAATGAAATCGTACTCAATTAATTGTGAATAGATATTATATTTGATTAATATTTCAAACTTGTATGTTGGTAAAATCTGTAGTTCTTACCAATAACAGAGCCTATTCACTTATGGCTTATTCTCGTTAGAATTCATTTTTAGTGTCATTATAAATTTAAACCTCATCCACATATAAATCATTCTCTAATTATAATTATTATTCATAAGAGGCTTAGTCCAATCTTCTTATATCTCTGAATTCTGTGACTTAATCTATCTTCTCTAAAATATTTATAAATTTATATTCTTACCTAAAGTTGCTGTCAAATTAACATTAACAGCATTTATTTATTTCTAGAATTCTGCAAATTCAGCATTTAATTAAACTATTCTATCTTCAAAATCTTATTGATCTTATACTTCTTATAATGATAAATCATTTATTGAATCAACAATTGCATTTCTAAATTCATTCAAAGTGTCCACAATTTAACTTAAAACTCCTTAATCAGAGAAGTTTTAATTTGATGCCAATGTAATCAATGCTTTTAAAAATGGAGCCATTTTGCTTCTTGGTTTAATACTCTATTCAATTCGTTTAAGTGAATTCTAAAACTTCTTTACTTAAACCAATTATGGATTATTGAGTGTTGATAATAAGGCTAATGCATCATCGACTGCTGCAGTTGCATCATTCAAATCAGTAATTTAAACTTCATATGCTTCATGTTCTTATTCTCTTGTTAAATTTTCTTAATCAACCTTCTATCTATTTTAAGTTTAGTACTCCTCTAAAGTCTCGATTCTCACTTCAAATTATTCTATTCTAGGTACCAATAGATTATCAATAACATCATCTGATCTACTTACATCAATTTAAGCTTATTGGATTTGTTAATTCAGTTGAATAACCAAAGCGTTGTGTTCATTTGTTCTACGCTAGAAATTGAAATCTAAGAATTCTAATCCTTCCTCTAAGTCATTAACAAGTTCTTCAATTGCATCAACTAATTCAGACACAGCACCTCCAGCCATTGAATGTAATTCAACTAAATGTAATAAAGCTCTTCCATAATTTGACTTTTATAACTCTGCTTGTAATTTCTAAGCACTCTAATTTCTCAACTTACCACATGTGGCCAAACAAA
The DNA here is from genome assembly GCA_000733385.1 of Paramecium biaurelia. NCBI lineage: Eukaryota > Ciliophora > Oligohymenophorea > Peniculida > Parameciidae > Paramecium > Paramecium biaurelia. The sequence goes on along the minus strand of JPFL01000018.1, from coordinate 353,672 downwards.
TCACTAATGCAATAATCACAATTCTCATTATTTAATATTATTCTGTCTCATTTTATTATTACCGTTTTTCCTTTTCTATAAATATTTATATCACAACATAACTTTATTATCATTTTAATTTATTTAGTATTTCCATTTAAATTAAATTAAGATAATTTTTATTATACATATATATTTTCAAATTTTCAGATCAATCAATTTTAAGTTAAATAATTCTCTTTAGATTTATTACTTTAACCTATTAAAATTATATTATATTAATTATAAATTATTATATATATTATGAATTGAAATAAGAAAGATCGAATGATCATAAGTAATCTAGTATGTTAAGTCGAATCATATCTACATTAATTTAATTAATTAACGGCACTCATCCAACAATATATATCATAATATCCTTTTTAAGATTACAATTTATTTGTTACAAGAATAATTACTAAAATCCTGGTGATTAACACTTAGAGTATTAATTAGACTCTCTATAATCAAATATTAACATAGATCGAAATGAGATTTATTTTTTCATTATAAAATTAACAAAATAATTAATTAAAATTAATTCTTATACAATAATACATCAATTAAACAAAATTTCATTAGTTGAAATATAAAAAGGGAGCACTTACATACTCCTCTATAACCATGGATGATTATAGGCCTATTATGCTGTGTATCTCTCTCGAGATAATCGTTTAACTAGGTTTTCTATGAAGTCCCTGAGATCTCTAGATGCTGTGTAAGGTATCATAAAGCATGCCTACATTAAAAATATAAGTACTGTTTTCATCAATTCTTATTAGTTTTCCTTCCAAGGAGGCTTGCCAAAACAAAGCTCGTAAGTCAAGACTCCTAAACCCCAAATATCTATCTTTTTATCATACATGTCTCCTTCTAAGATTTCAGGAGATGCATATATCAATGTCCCACATTAAGTTTGTCTGTATTCATCTGGAGAATAGATACAAAATGAAAAGTCAGCTAATTTAACCTATCCAAAACTCAATAAGATATTATCTGGTTTAATGTCTCTATGGATGACATCTTGATTGTGAATGTACATCAATGCAAAAGTAATCTATTAAACTAATTGAGCTGCCTCTTTTTCTGTGAATTTCTTATTCTATTATGTCTGTTAAACAGTATTCAATTGTCCATGAGAACAATATTCTAATACTAAAACGATTTCAGTTTCTAAGCAGGTATTTTATTAATCTTACAAGTTTAAAAGAAAGTATACAATCTTGTGATATTGGGATGTTCTAAGAGATATTAAATTTTGATTTCCCAAGCCAATTATCCTTACATCTTCTCCTTGATTATTAATGTCTTTTGTATCACTTTCAATGCAACCAAGAATCCTGTCTGAATCTAAATTGCCAAAAACACTTCACTATACTTACCAACACCTAATTTCTTTATGGTAATAAAATTCTTATATTTTGGCATCTGATTCTTCTCTAACTCAGAAATCACTTACAACTTCATAAATTTAATAACATCCATACATTTTGACTCTCGATTTTGTTGTTATTACTTTCTACACCTATGTTTTTGCTCTACTCTGATGGAAATGAAATTAATTCGCTTTTTTTCGGAGTTAAATATTCAAGCTTGGTTTTCAATGTCTATTGTTGAACCATTGATCTTTGAGAAACAAGTTAAGGAGAACTAACTAAGTTTTTAACATCTGTATCCGTTTTTATGATCCCTGTATTAGCAAACGATTATGTATATTTTGTTAATGGATCTGATGGTCGATGTCCATATGAATTTCTTGATTTCTGTAATACAGAATCTACATAAGAGAGTATATTTGGATTCTAAGGAGGAGTATTACCTAATCTAGAGTAAGGTCTATATGGTTAGTATGGATTATTCATTCGGTTTTTTTCACTTTGATTATTATAAAAATTATACTAACTAGCTACATTAAAGAAAAATAGATATAAAACATCATATATAATTTAAACTAAAACCTCATTTATTGATAAATTAACATTTTAAGATCTGCAATAGATGTTATTATATTAAATGTATATATATAGATTACGACATGAAAATTATTAAAAATTAAAAGATCATACAGTGATAATATTAAATCATACTTACATTTAAGAAATCTAAGAATAAGAGAATTATTTACTATTGTATTATTCATAGTTTATGGTATTTTTATACTTTTATAAAATCGGTTATTCATTAGGATATTATTTTTATAGTTCTTGATAAATGTATTTTTTCTTTTATGAATTAATAATAATTTTTGGAGATAGGTGGATTAGAAGCAATAGGATGTTAATCTAGAAAAATATCGACAATATTGAAGTAGTATTGAGATTTGAATAACTTCCATCTGTAGTTTATTAAGTTTATTGATAATCTTCTTGATTTTCAAAATTTTATAGCTTATAGATCAGAATTATCCCCACTATTTAGCACTTAGTTGGGTTTTATTTTATTTTTGACATTTTATATTATTCAGTTCTTAAATTTGAGATCGATTTGCAAATGTTAATATAATAGAAAATTATAGATGTAAATTGTTAATGCTGGATATAAATTTTTAGATCAAGCAGGTTACTTACCATTAGAATTCAAATATTATTGAAATTTGATGATTTAACATATTGAGTAAATATCCTATACCAATGTATATGATCTTTTTAAATAGATATTCTTGCAATTAATTTTTTATATGATCATAGATAAAATAATTATCAATAAATACAAAATTTATTAAAAGTATATAAAGAGCAAGTTTTATGAAATAATTGTTATCAAATTTTGTTAATTTAGGAGAAATTCTTTGAAATATATAAGTTAATTTCAATTATCTAATATCTAAGTTTATACACTAACTAGTAATATATTAAAATTCAATGAAAACAATAATGATACTCAATATGAACTTACAGTTAAAATACATTTAATTCAAGATTATTTAAGGAATTTGTTTGGGAGAAATAGATATAAGGGAGAAAAAGTATTTAATAATTTCAATTATAATTGTTATAATTGATAAATAAGAGACTATTTTGTTATTTAATTATAATAATGAAACAGATCTCTCTTATTGGAAATGTTTAAGTATGTATATGGAGAATACCTAAGTGAAAATAATAAGATTACTTTTCACTTAGGTATTCTCAATTTTGCTTGAGCCTAAATTGACACTTTAATCTTAGTTTATTAAATAAGAAACACTATCAGGGGAAACATTTTAGTAAATGTTATCATAAATAAAAAATCCATCAGAGTTAAAAGAAAAATTTAAATAATTTATGGAGACACCTAATTTATAAATAGGTGATAAACAAACAGAAACAAATCATCATTTTAAATTAATCAATAATAACCACTCTTGCTTAAGATGTTAAGTTTGATAATATGTAAGATTCTTCTTTGGAATTAAATAATTTCAAGTTTTAATAATTGGCTAAACTTTTAGAAATGATTAATACTTCCAAGTAATGAAATGTCGTTAAATCATAAATATAGGAAATATATATAAAAAAAGCCAATTATTCTTTTGCCTAATACATTATAATAAGTCTTTAATAATGAAGAATAAGAAAATAAGAAATATGAATTTATTATCAATTAGATTTAACCTTAAATAGATCTTGAATAATTTTAGAATAAAAATTGATCATCATATGTTCATATAAGAAGGAGAATCTTGTGAAATTTAATCTCAATAATAAATTAAAGATTATGTAAAACAAATTGAAATTTAATATTTATAAACTAAGAGAAAAGTAAGAAAAAAATTAATTCATTTTTTAGTATGATTAGGAAACGGATTAAAAAATGAAAATATTTATGAATAGTAATAAATCTTAAGATAATAAATAATAAGGAAAGTATGAATGACTAAAAAATATGTAGGCAAAAATTACAAAATTGACTCTCTAATATTAAAGGCTTTAACTACGGATTAATTAAATGAATATAATTTATTAATCCAAAAATAAATAGAATATTAACAATCAAGTCATTTAAAATGTCAAAACATTAAGTATTTTTTCAACAAAAAATAATATAATATATATATAAATCTGTTTCTTTATTTTAATAACATTAAGAATGAGAATAAGTAAGTTTAACCAGAAATGACAGTTGTCTATTTTCTGTAAGTTATTAAAGAAGCAATTGATTTTATGATGCTAAGATTAAACTTAAATTTAAGCACTTTAGTTTCTCATAATTTATTAATTTTTCAATTGTATTAAGAATATATGTAGATTTCCTTTTATATGGATTTCTTATCATAATAATTTATAACTCCTGATCTAAATACAAGTTGTAATAAATATTATTTTATTCTCCTTTATTCAAAAGGATCAAGATTATGTTTGATTTTTTACAAAAAACTTCCCTAATGATACCAACTTCACTTCAATAGAACTTTTATTTCATTTAATAATGTAATTATATATAAAATCAACTAAATTACTAAAAGGACTATTAAAAATTTGATGGATCTTCCTTCTCTTCCTTCTTTCTTCTTACATAATTCATGTACCAACCCACAACAATAAGCAATAATACTAAAATTAAAGTAACTAAGATCCAAATCCATGTATTGGAATCAGAATTAGATTAATAATTTATGGTAAAAGTAGAACCACCAAGAGGGAATTGATAATCATCACAAATTACTGCAAAATAATCATAAGTGTCTCTAGGATCCATTTTAATGTAGAAAGTAGTGTGATAATTAGCGAATGTCATTTTATTATAATCAGATTAACTAAAATCTACTGGCCTATCTTCACTATAAAAAATATAAGAGCTCAATTTAAGAAGTTCCTTGTCTTTTTAATATCCTATATTAATTAAAAAATTTGCTGAGTTGATTAATGATCCATCTTGATATAAAACCATAGGGACGTCTAAAATGAGGAATCCATTCTCAGATCTATAGTTTACAGATTAATTATTATATGTCGTAACTTAGCTAGATTTTAAATCAATTTATTTATAATCCGTCTAAAATAATGATTAAGTCATACTGAAAATCTGTATTGCGGATATGTGGCTCCTCCTTTTGATCCATAAGCAGTATATGTTATTGCTTTCAATGAAGAGTTTTCACTCACATAATCATAAAAGAAATATGTTCCAGGTATAGGTTTCAATTCAATTAATTATCCATCCTCTGATACTCTAGCAAATTAAATTGGACCTTGAAATGACAAAAATGAAATTTAAGTGTTATAGGTGTTTGCAACAGTGAAATTGTGTACTTCATTTAAATCCAAAAGTCCATAAGATGTTTCCGAGTATGCTAAAATACCTGTGATGAATAAGAATATATATTTATTAATCATAATATTAATTTCAATGAAAATTTTAGAATATTTTTCTAAATATTAATGTCACTACATGTAATGAATGTTCCATATGCATTCAATTGAAGAAAATCTGAATTACTATACTATATTATACTCTAACTTATAATACAAACATTATTATTTAATAAATTTGTATTATTATCATAGAATAGAAAATAATTGATTCAATATTACAATTTAGCTTAAAATTAACCCGTTGCAATTGTCATTTAATTAATCATATAGAATACAAAATAACTATAATAGTCATTATTATTAAATATTTTTATCTATCAAATACTTATTATTATTTAAAGACTGTTCACTTAAGTTATCAAGAATTCCCTATTTATATAAATTGATTGATTTTTTTAGTCTAATTTAAGATAATTGTTATAAATTATTATAATGGCATTATTAGAGACTTAATTTGAATAATATCTATTTATTTTTAGAAATGAAGGATTTTCAAGCAATCAGATAAATGTAATCCACTATATTTTGAATACAGATAATTCATAATTTAATTTAAGCATTTTAATCTAATATACAATGATGTAATACATTTAAATCTTTTCTATTATCTGCAGTATTTAAGGATCCATTAATTATTAATGTTAATAACAAATTTAGAGCATAAAAATTGCATTTATTTGTTACTTCACAATAAAGAGAATGAGTATTTATTTATTTAACCCAAATATATTATATAAAATCTCTATAATAATAAATGAATTCAACCATTTTTCCTTAGTATTTAGTGTTTGTAAGATATTACAACAAAATATGGCTCACTATATATATCCTTAAAATTTATAGGTAAGAATCCACCCTTAGGTTTTATCAAAATAGGAATAATCTAATTAAATCCAATTGACTAAATATATTTATATGAACCATTTTTACACAAGATGATTTATGATTTTTAATTAATAACCTTACAGAGAATACCATCATTGATATTTTTTAAATTAGATTTGTCTGTTGTCTATTCCATCTAATGGGAAATAATACTATCCTTCTTGTTTTAAATGTTTAATATTTTAAAATATTATATTGAATTTATGAGATATATAATAATATTAGAATGAATACTTTGACATTTTCAATTTCCAAAACCTGAAGCTTCCTTGAAATTTCTCATTACTTAATTATCTGAATTATTATCCCATTAAGCCAATTCAATACGTTCTTGCATTTTATTTAGGGTTTCTTTGAGCATGTCTGCAAATTCTAATGACATATCATCAATCTTCTTTCTTAATTCTGCAATATCCTAATCCTTCTTTTTCAGTTTATCCTCATAACTACCACGATAATCTGTTATCTATTATTCTTTGGTTTCTAGGAATATTTTTTTATATACATACTAATAACTTCATCTTTCTCTTTGACAGTAGCATTCAACTCATTGATATCTTTAAGTAATTCATCTTGCATTTACTTATATTGTCTATTCATATCTGTACTGATATTAAATAACTTTTCCTTTTCTCCTTTAAAATCCTTATCCAAACTTAAATATTTTTATTGTAACTGCATCTCTTATGTTTTAGAACGATCAGCTCTCATTTATTCTTCCACAATTCTCATTTATAATCGTTTGGCTTCAAAATCGAGCATGGTAATCTTGGCTGCATTGTTTTATGCTCCATCATCTTTCTATTTTTTAGGAGGCATTGTTATTTATATATATATATTAATATATAATGAATATATAACAATATCTAACAAAGGATGTAAAATTGTTATTTAACACAAATAAATATTTATATATATGGACTGTTATATTTCAATGCTTGTGGTGTTTCCTAATAAATTAATATATACTTTAATTTTACTTGTTATGCTTTCTTGATTTACTCCTTTCTTTTTCTTTCTCCTTATCTTTCTTCTTCTTAATACTCTTTTTCTTACTCTTCTCTATCGAATTCTCTCTACTCCTTGATCTCTCCTTTTCCTTCTTATCCTTTTATTTCTCTCTTTCCTTCTCTTACTCCTTGTCTTTTGCAATATCCTCTTTGAATTCCTACTTCCGAGCTTCTTCTTCTAATATCTTCTCCAATACTAATCTACGCACCTACAACTTCTATAATTCCACTCTTATTGTTGAAAATCCTTAATGAATTCTTCCATCTAAATGAGTTCTAAGAAATAGAATAAGATTGTATCAATACTTGACTTTATTTTCTGTCTCATAAAGTGATTGTCTTGCACCACAAACCTCACAAATTTTATATGTTTTAAATGGATTATTTGTACCCTCATAAGCAAGCAATACATCTTCCCTAGCCTTCTTTAAATTATCAGCCTCCATTATCAATCTTTCTGACTCATCTATCTTTCCTTACTCACCCATCTTTTCACTCTAATCTGTCAATAGATTAATCTATCTTTCCATATTGTCAAGTCTATCTTGAATTTCCTTTGGTCGATCAGCCACTTATAGTTTACTTGATTATTCGACTTACTCTTCATGTTTGGTCAATATCTTGTCTACTTCCTTCAACTTATCTTGGATGTAAGCTAATATAATTATCAGGTTCATACTAAACCTATTGCTTCTTCTATATATTTCTTCTCTCTCTATTGTTTCTTTAAACTCTTGTCACTAAGGAATTCATTAATGAAAAATTGATCATGTCTCTTATTACATTCTCCCTCATGATCATATTTTGTATGTTTCCAAAGATCATTAAAACACTTTGAAACTAGTATATTCTTGCACACATCCTCATTCCAATAATGTGCATCATTTTTCCTCTTACTTGCAATCACATTTCTCTCCTTCCCGAATAATTCATCAAGGAGTGCTCGAGAATCTTCGCACATTAATTTGTTAATTTAAATATTTTATACATTTATAACACTAACTTCAAAACTGAATAATATATAGATAAATAATAATCTCTTATAATCTCAAATTAACTTTATAGTTGACTCACCAATAGCTAGTATCTTATCTTAAATAATGCAAAAGTCATGAACTTTAAAAAGTGGAATTTGTCTGCATTGATTACTCAACAAATCCCACTCATACAAGTTTTATTTCTAGTTAATCACACATTTCTTATCTAAAAATAGACATTTATTAATTATATCTCCCTTTATTTTACATATTTATGCTAATTTTAGATCTCTTATTATCCATTCTGTTTGAGCATTTAAAAATAAATACTATGAAGAGAACCTTATCTATTTGATAACACTTGGCCTACAATCAGCTATTAATCAAATTAATAGAAAATATACCTTTCTGAACCTATTAACATGTCACTACATCCCAAACTTCAATCTAATTTTTGTTATTTAGAACATACAATAGATCTGGGGTTGGCATACCAAATACATCAGCGTTGAATTACTATTAAAATTAAACCTTCAATAAACGTTTAATGTTATCATCATAGACACTAATGCCAGTGCTTTGATTCTGATCATCAACTCTTTTTGGTGCAAAGAGATTAAATTATTGAGAAGGTGGATTATGAAAATCATAACTAAAAACAGATCTATTTTGATATAATTGACAACTCTTATATTTCTCAACCAACATCTCTTATTCATTATAGTCATTATTTATAAAGTTCCATTTAACAAGGAGAGGATAAACGCTCTTGGAGATCTTGAGAATACATTGTATAGTAGAATCATTGAGAAACATAACAGTCTTAATCTCCAGATTGTCAATCTCCTTTCTTCTCGAGAATTCTAATTTATTGTCAAAGGGATAAATTTCTATTTCAATATGGAAGATCACTTCTTCATCATAAAGTAATCCACATTTTTGAACAACAGCCAAAAATTGTTGATTGGGACTTGAACAACAATGCAAGACTTGTTTTACTCTAGCCTTGTAAAAGAATTGTTTCTCTAAATTAGTATTCATCAAAATAAAATCTTTTTTAACTTTGTGTTCAGCAATTATGATTTCTTAATTCATTGTAATAAGTGAATAAACACCAGGACAAAATTTAACTTCAATAGTCTTGGTTTTTGTTCCCAACACTATATTCCAACTAGTCACTACTGCATTCTTACTGATAGAAAACAATTAATTGTTAGTATAACATAAACCATGATGAATATCATCTTTTGAAGAATTCAAGATAATTTAAACTACAGCCTACTTATTAGATTAAAATTTAGTAATAACAATTTAACCATTTGAAGCAAAGGCTACTGAATCATATGAAATTGGTGTCCAACATGTTACTGCACAACCATATGTAGTTTATAGTTCTTCCAATTAATCATTTACAAAATCAATAATGAAGATTTCACCTACCTTTTTCTATTTACCAAACACTAATCCATTTTGAAGCATCAGTAGATCATCACAATCATCAAATTTCTCAGAAAGTACTTTTTATAATTCTATCAATTTATTGGTTTTGGGTTCAAAATTATTGTACTTTGGTTCCATTTGATTTGGATTTCCCAAATTGGAAGTTCTCCATAACATTAGTTCCCCATCTTAGACACCTATAATTCTAGGTATGTATATGACACTACCTTGGATTAGGATGATCTGATACACAAAATGAGGTAAGTGCTTATTCAATCAAGATTGTCTTCTTATTGGTTTCTGGTTCAATCATCATTAAAATGTCTCCAAATATTAAGTAAATCTTGTCGTGAACTGCCACTAATTAATAAGGCATATTCTCTATTAATCCCTTGTATTCTTTTTTTAATTTCATTTCCTTATCCCAAATTGCTAATGAGTCTGATCCAGCTGTATCACACAAATACCCATTAAATGCTATAAGGTTATTCATAGAAGGCTCTAAATAATCCTCGCTAATTGGAATCTAATTGCTCAAAATTGTATTACTTAATCAAATTACTAATCCTAAACTGTGACCTTCAATTCTAAATTTAATGATTCCAATGAGGTCTATTAAAATTATTAACTCTGTTTTTTATTCACATGAAACTTCTTCTTCTATGGTACATCAATTCCAGGAGGTGGGCCAATTTGATTATCATCGTCATCACCTAATCCAGGAGGCGGGTTCATTCAATTATTTAATTTATTCTTTAATTACAGAATAGGTACTTGTTATTTATATCTTATTATTAAATAATATTCATTATTTGTGATGTTTCTTGCTCTTATGATGACTTTTATGGTGTTTTTTTCCTTTACTCTTTGACTTCTCTTAATCATTAAAATCATAATTAGGTTGAATTTCTCCAGGTTCAGGTTCATGTTCTTATTTCACATTTTTAGACTTTTCTGGTTCAACTTGACTAAGATCTTATCTAACAGACCCTTCTTCTTTAGGTTTCTTATCCTTTTTCTCCTTTTTTTCCTTCTTCTTTTTCTTCTTTCTCTCACTTTAATCTTTTTCAGATGTTTATTATTATTAAATAGGTTCTTCTTAAATTTGTGTAGATTGTTATTATTATTATTATTATAATAATTATTATTATTATTATTGTTATTATTATTATTGTTATTATTGTTATTGTTATTATGATTATTATTATTATTATTATTGTTATTGTTATTATGATTATTATTAAATCTATTAAATCTATTATTATTATTAACTCACTATAGATACAATAGGTATTTGCTATGATTATGTTTGTTATTATTATGATTACAGCTATTATAGTGTGGCTACAAATGATTCATATTATGCTTTCTTTTACTCTTCAACTAATCCTGCAAGTTTTGGATTCTCTTAAATCTTTTAATTGATAATTGGTAACATCTCCTCATAAGATTTGTAATCAGGCAATGATTTCAATAATTTAATGTATCTTTTACACATCTTTTTATATCGTTTGCTTTGAATATTGGATGATTGCTTAATATTTTCTTGAAAGTATCGATAATAATATTTCTTCTCATGTGATGGCATTTTTGTCCAAATCTGGTTATCAATAAAGTATGCTTCCACTTCCTCAAAGCTTACATTGGTTAACACCTTGACTCCCTTTTGTTAGAGATGCATCTTTAATTCCGATTTATATAACTAGTGGTTCTGCTTTAAATGTGATATGAAATCTTAAAACAACTCATGAGGTTATGAGCCTGGTTGTCCTAGCATGCAAATAAATCTATCATCTTATTATATTGTCAATACAAATTAACCCCATTTAGTCTTATGTGTCAATAAGCCTTCCGCCAGGTGTTCCTAGAGCAATTCCCTGAAGTTGATCCTATTCTACCTGTATTTAGAGATGATTGACTGTCTCCACTGTTCATATAGAGGGTTGATGACCTAAATAAAATCATATTTATACTTCTTCAAATACACCAAGAGCATCTATAGGTAACATCTATTACAAGAGTCTATCCTGACTGAATAACTTTAAGCACTCATCCCAAGTGGAACTATGATTTAATACTCCTATTTCTATATGTCTTTGTAACCTTTTTCTGAAATCCTCAGTGGTAGTTTTACGACTCTCCTTCATCTACTCTTACTCTTGCTTATATAACTTATCTAAATAATCCTGGAATAAATTTTCCCTTTCCTTTTCATCAGGGATTGCTTTCCATCTTGCATCTGTAACAAGATAACTTTATACTTTCCATAACTTGATATCCGAGGAGAGGATTTTATGTTCCTCTAGCATCTTCATGAAATCCTCCTTTGCCATACTCAATTTGGTCTTGTTCTCCTCCTTCTCTTGCTTCTTCATCTCCTCCAAATACTGATTATAGATCTTCTTTTTGTGACTTATGCTCACTATACATTTCCATCTCGAATCACTTTACAATTATTTCACAACTGAATCCCACTTTACACTAGATGTAATCTTATTATCCTTCAATAATTGTGTGAATTAGTCGATCGGATTTGGTGGGATGATGTCCTCCTCCTCTCCTGATCTGCACTAATATTATATTTCCATACGTATATTGTTCTTCCTCTGGCTTCTGCCATTTACTCTCTCTCGTTATGCGGTTGTACCAATAAGGTTTACCCTCCTCTGTCAAGTATTATTACCATTCTTCTTCTACTTCTGATTCTTCATCCTAAAGACATTCTGGTTTATCCCACTAAGATTACCCTGTTTTCACATTGTAGTAATAAGTCTATCCATTAGCAGAAGAGTGCTTTGACCAATATCCTCGCTCATTGTCCCCTTCCTTCTCAATGCTATCCATTAAATTATTTTAAATAATATATATTTCTTGCATGAAATATATATGAACTGACATATTTATAAATTCAAAATCAAATAATAAAATGGAAAATTCAAAATCAGAAATTCTTCATTGGATCAATACTCTTCTAAAAGTAATGAATTCAACTTAAGATAGACAAATTTTACTAAAATAGAACAATTAGGCAATGGCGTAGCTTATTGTAAACTACTTAACATGATTGATCCAACTTGTTTGAATTCTACTAAAATTGTGCTAAAAACAAAAACATAAATTGATCACATCAGCAATCTCAAGCTCTTTCAAACTGCTATGTAAAAACTTCATATGAAGAAATAATTTGACATAGATAAGGTTAGTAAATGTTACTTCCATGAAAATTATGACCTAGTTTTATTCTTGAAGAAATAACATACCTTGAGATTCTCCAGCATAAATAAAGAAAACTTATCCATGAATAATTCTATTAATTATGATAATCATTAGAATATTATTGAAGAATAATAGACTTCTGATGATAATTTACTTACTTAAATAGCAACTATAATGTAGAATTCAGATTTAGCTGAAACTAAAGTGTTATAAACCATTAATTTATTGAAAACCCATAATTATATTAAGAAAAATGATCAATTCATTGAGAATAACACACTGTATGACACTTCCAATAACATATTTAATATGTTTAACAATTAAAATATTTTTAATACAGATACTATATTCAAAACAGATTCAAAATAATAATAATCTCTTGAATAGAAAAACAATTTGTTATGTGAAACACCAGAAATGCTACTTGATCCTCATTTGAATAATGAAGATATATTTGAACACCAATCTTCATCTAAATTGATCATGAAAATCTAATCATAATCGAAATTATAAGTGGAAATTAAAAAAGAAACACCAAACTTTTGTGAATCTCCATTTATTCAACAACCACAATAAAATAGTTTGGCTGATTTTATTAAATCAGAAAGTAAATAATAATAATAATATATGCAACAATACTCATTACAAAAACAATTGTAAATGTAAAATCAGATTAAAAATAACCCACCTTAAGAATATCAATCTCCATTTCGAGACTAGATTATACAATTGTCTTCATAGAAGGAGATTTTCAATTAGAATACAAATCCTTAAGTGTTTTCTTCCTACTAAAAAGAAACATCTTAAAATAACTCTGTGTTCTATTCATGCAAAGATAAAGGAGCCATAATTGAAGAATGATAATAAATATTAATTATAATATAATTTTAAAAAGAAATCAGTTTAATATATTTAGATAATTTAAAACACCTTTCATAATCTTATAATATCCAATCTCTATTAGAAACACAATATATGTAATTATTATAATATTACTACCTGAAAATATAACATTCAACAGGATTAGAGTGTCATTCTAGTTTCCAATAGTACTTGTTATAAGTGGATTGTGATTATGTTATTAATTGAATTTTATTAATAATCATATAGTATTAGCATTATCAAAAAAATTGTTGAATTGAAAACATAAAATATAATAAAATATATATGATATAAGAAAAGTAATAATCAAGTTATTGGTCTAAATTGTTGGATAATTAATTATAATAGAGACAATAAAATGATTACGACTTCAAATAAGATCAAGAATTAAGAAAGTAGAGGTACAAATAGGAATTATAAACTGATATGATGCTTCATCAATAGAAAAAATAAGATTAACAAAATTAAAATTAATAATTAGAATCTATTATGTTGGAGACTTTAAGATAGAGAGAATCTAAGAAGATAAGGGAAATGGAGGAAAGAAAGATAAAGTAAATTCAGACAAGTTTGGATAACCTTAATAATCAGATGATAAAAAAGAAAATGAATTTGGAGAGATCATACAACAATTAATAATAAGATAAAGAATTCATAAGATAGGAGTAGATGAAGGAATATAAAAGTTTAGAGGAGAAAAAATAAAAAAAAGAACAAGAAGCAAAATTATTAAAAGTTACATATGATGATATGATCGATAATAAAAGAAGAATGAAACAAGAGTTACAATAAAATACTTAACTATCCATTCCAATCTAAACAAATAGGGTGAAGATTGATACAAAGAAGTATCATGAAGAATTAAGAAATTAATTAGATCAAAAATAAAAATAATTGGAAGAATTGAAATTGAAAAAGATTGAAGAAAGACAACAAGTAGAATAGAAGATTGAATTTGAAAAATAAAGAATGATGGAAAATAAGCTTAAAAATTATCAAGCTTATAAATAATATGAAACTGAAAATTATGAATTAATAGTAGATAGAAAATAATAACAATATAACAATCCATAAGAATTTAAATCACTTTAAACTGAATTTGTAAATAAATTACCAAGAATATATTAAGATAATTATTAACCGCTAGAAAGAAAAAAACAATTAGACTTACTTGATAGAGATCTATTAAAATATTAAATATTATAATAACAAAAATAAATAATAGACAATAATCATTCAACTATTAATTAGACTAAAATAAATTATTAAGATGGAACAATATCAGAAACATCAAAATAAACAAAATAATCTAAATAATCTAAATAACATTCAAATAATTCTAATTAATAAGTTTAATAATAGTAGGTATAACAAGTACATGTATCTACTTCCTCTCCAAAATAGAACTCGAATCTTATTCCAAATAATCCAATCTATTTGAATTAAAAGTATGTTCCAAAAAAAAGAAGTTTCAACATTGTAACAGGAATCATTACTCCAAATTGAAAATTCTATTTTTTTACTCAAATTTAAAATAATAATATCTATGTATCATCTTAAATTTAGAGATTTTTTAATTATCTCATTAACTTTAAAATATTATTAAAATTGATTTTCTATATCTTTGTTATTATTTTCTATTAATAAGAGAATTTAATAGATTAATATACTTTATTAAAAAGAAATTCAACTATTAAAACATTTGATTAGATATTTGAATACTTAGTGTTAGTTTGATACATTTGAGTCAAAGCATAGAGTTGATAAATTAAACAAATATAAATAATCAATTAATAGCTCTTTAATTTGTACATAGTTAAAGAATTATACAACAACCTGTTAGATTACTTAAATAAAAGAATAAAAAAATTATAATTTAAATAACAATTGCTATCAAACTGTTATAAAATAAAAATTGTTGAATATCATATTAAATGTGTGATCATAATAGTTATTTTATGATTTAATTAAACTTTTTTAGAATCTCTCTATTCTTATTAATTTTGGATTCCTCTTTGGTGATTTTTGTTTCCATCTGTTTAGCTTTTTTAATGACATCCTTAGGAACACCAGCTATTTATGCTACATTAGTTGCAAAACTCTTTTCAGCAACACCTTCAATTAATTTGTATTTAAAAACAACTTAATCGTTTTCTTAAAAATGTTACATAACACATTATAAAATATTCTTAAACAATGCAAATTCATCTAATAATATATGATAATGTGTAGCAAATAGAGTCATAGGTTTGACTTTTTCTGATATAAATCTAAGTACAGCAGATGCTAATGCTACACCATCATATGTTGAAGTTCCTCTACCTAATTCATCTATAATAACTAAACTTCTTGAAGTGCAATTATCTAATATTGTTTTAGTTTCTTCAAGTTCAATGAAGAAGGTTGACTTTCCTTCTAATAATCTATCTGATGCTCCAAGTCTACAGAAGATCCTATCAAAAGGAGTCAAAGAAAAAGATTAGGCTGGTACTGCACATCCAATTTAAGCTAAAATAATAGAAACACCAATTAATCTTAATAAAGTGGATTTACCACTCATATTTGGACCTGTAAGTAGAAGAGTATCAATAGAGTCAATAAATCTAATTGTATTTGGTACCCATTCAATGTTTCTATTTTACACTAGACAAGGATGATATGCTTCAATTAATTCACATCCTCTCTCACTATCATCTTTATTAATTTATGGAAAACAAGATACTCTTTATTCTTTTGATACTTGAGCTAAGGAAATTCTAAGAAATAAACTAATATAACATACAGACAATCAGCTTCTGAAAGATAAGAGATCAATTAGAAGAATTCTTTTCTATATGAATAGAATTTGGTGAAGTATTCATTGATAAAGGGAAGTAATTTTTAAGATATTTCATCTTCTACCTTTCTTAACTTATGTATTTATTCCTCTATAAATGTAGTCTAAAATCTTTAATATCCTTGTCTTTTTGAAGTAATAATTAATTCTTTTGGTTTTTAATTACCTTCCAAATATTTCTCAGGTATTTCTAATTAATATCGTATTCTTGCATGAGTATAAACGATGTCAGGGCATTTTAATTTCTTTTTCCATTTTTCTAGTTCAGCTTAAAGAGAATCAGTAATTTCAATTAACTTATCTAATGTTTAATCATATTCTGGACTGACTCCTTTAACAGGTTATGGTTCATTATCATCCATAATTATACATTTTTCTAATTCATCAAGTGATTTTTTCAAAATTTGAGTATTTTATTTATAATTTAAGATTTCCTTCAATTTTTTAGATTTAAATTATTTGATATCTTGCTCAAAGATTTTAAATGCTTCTGCAGCCTATCTAATATTATTCAAAACATTTTTAATTTCTTTCAATTTAGTTTTACCTAAACTTTCACCTCCAGTAATAGGAACAGCTTTTAATTTATGAGAATGAATTGTATTGAAACACTTAATTATAGCACGTTCTAGATCTGGTAATGATTTAATTCTTTTTTGGAATTCAGAACATTTAGGTATTAATGTACATAGTTCTTATACACATTCTTACCTCTCTATAATTAATTTATAATTCTATAATGGACTCTAAACCCATTTGGTAAGGAGTCTTTTACCAGGAGAAGTAGCACATCGATTCAAATAATCAAATAAACTACCTAGAGTAGTGATTTTTGTTTGAAGATTAACATTAAATATTTCTAAACTTTCTAAGGCTTAGGAATCTAAATAAAGATGAGTGTTATGAGTAAAATTGGAATCAAGAAAATTGAATTTCCCTCTTCTATAAACTGAATCACTAATTAGAAGCTATCTCAAATAACATAATAAGAGATAGAAAGATTAGATAGAATAATAATAAGAATAAAAGCTAGATTCATCATCTTCTTTATCTAATTATTGTTTTTCATGATAAAATTGTTTTTCTAATTCTATTAATAGATTAGGATAATCCTAACTTAATTAATAATTTTCAACACATTTTTCTTCTCTTATTTCTTATTTTGAATCTGAATACAATCCTTAATTGATATCAATTTCAATTTTTTATTCAGATTGATCTTTTTAGGTAGGTACAATAATACCGTCAAATAATTTTGGGATTTACTTATTTTTTACTTTATTTATTTCCATATATTCAATTTTTAATTGATTAAAGATGAATTCACAATCTTTAAATGATTTTTTATAAATGATAAGAGTAGGATTACATATACTTCTAAAATTATATAAAATAAATAATTTTACTTGAAAATCTTTTCAATTTCAGGTGGTGTTTTACATAAAATAACTTCTACAGGTTTTGTATTATAAATAACAGATCTAAGATGATTTGATTAAGCATCATCAAAGAATTAATCAAATGAAAAGTTGTTAGTAGTACAATCAACAATAGAGACACCATAAACATATGTATGACCTTTCAAATTGACTGGTGATTTTGAACAAACTAATACTAATAGATTTCTTTATTCATAAGATTCTGTGTCTCCTAAATCTTATAGAGTACCTCTACTTATCATTTAAGTAATTTCTCTTCTTACAACTTCTCCATCTTCTTTGTTAGCAACATCTGCTTTCTCCAATTATTCAATCATAATCACTTTATATCCTTTATCTAACAATGCCCTCTAATATATAGGTAATTGATTATCATAGACTGTTACACATGGTCTATCTTTTCCCCAGAATCCTAAATATCGATTAAACATTTTAGCAACAATAATGGCATCATTATACATTACAGCTATCCATCTACCACATCTAAAGAACACAATAGAATCTAAATGGTTTTTCTTTGCATTCCAATATTATCTAAACATTGGAGGTAATCTTTAATATTAATCATTTGGAATGTCTATTGTGGATGGATTATAATCTAGTTCATCTGGTCGTTTCCCTTCTGAATCTCGAATGTGTTCAGGTTGCATGAATATGGGCAATGATTATTCAGCTAATTTATAAAACTCTTCATCTCCTTTATTGTTTTGTTACTCTTCTTAATAACATTCTTGTTGTTGGTGTTATTATTATTATTATTCAGTCTTTTTGGGTTGTTTCTTTTATCTTGTTCCCTTTGATTTAACACTAGTATGAGATTGTTTTTTTTTATTTTGTTTCTCATCTTCAGAACTAGGTTAAAGTTCAGAAGAAGATGATTCCTTTTATACTTCAGGAGTATAATCATCATCATTTTCATCATTAACTTTCTTTAAGCGACGAGATGATCTTTTTCTATTATGGGATTTCTTCTTCTATTACTTCTTTGATATCTCAAACAATTCATCATCATCATCTTCATTTCCATTCTTTCGCATTTTAATTTCCTACCAAAATATTTCTTTAATTTAATTTTAAATTTTCTCTCCATCCTTAATGTCATCAGAAAGCAATAAAAAACCAATTGTCATAATACCACAAACAATAATGAATATTCGCAAATTGGAAATTGAATAAGTGGATCAAAGTGATGACTTAGTAGCATCATCAGAAAAAATCTCAGAATAATAATCAGATGACCCTTTTTTAAATTTTGTTGCTTCTTATTCACTCTTCACCAATAATTCAGAGGATACTTAATTAGATCTCACTTAAGTTCTATAATAACTTAATGATAAGATTACAAACAATAAACCACCATCAAATCACTTATTAGACTTTCATTAGTAATTATAAATTAAAGAAAATCAAATAAATGAATTAGCAGACACTCTCAAATAATTACCAGACTCTAAACTCTTTTCTTGTATTCAAGATGTTGAGAAGTAAAACTATTCCTCACATTATCTAGACTTTATTATAGACTATCAGTTGATTTTCAAGAAGAATTGCGTACTGCTTAAAAATTAGGAATTGTTTGATCTACATATATATTTTATATATTCATTAATAACAAAACCACAATAATTATTATTTTATATATTTTTACATTACACTATTAATTATTAATCTCAAAAATACATTAAATATATTTGTTATAGTATTTACATAAGTCTCAAATTAAATTAACCGAATAATTATGAGACATATATTCAAAGAATTAAAGATTCAAAAATAGAATATATAAATGATTCAATTATATTTAATACACATAGATTTTATTTATATGATGTGAAAATGCATTTTAACATTTATAAATACTACATAATTATGATTTGAGTGATCTTAATTAGCTCTCTTGATTTAAGTATTAACTGTTACTACTTTATTCTTATTAAAATTATAGTTATTCGCAATGAAATGTTTAACTACCATAGGAGAATAATTTTCATATTGATTAAAGAATTCTATTTCATTCTCAAATTGAAAAATATTCATTTATTATAGTAGAGACATGACAAAATTTGATACAATGTTTTTTATCATAGCCTAGAGACTATTAACTAGCGTATGATGTACGATTCATTAAGAATAAATAACATTTATTCATAATTATTTTATTTATTTATCTAATATTGTATTTCAATTAATGATAAAACAATGTTAATCTCATTTAAAGTCAGATGAAAAATTTATCTGCATTCACAAAACAAGGTTACAAAAAGAGGGTAACAAGTTTTCCTGCTACAAATGTTTAGACTGGAAAAAATCAAACAATTATATAAAAAATATTGATGAGCTTGAAGAAGAGGCAAAAAGAAATGTGGCAAAATATGTGGAAATGCAAAGTAAAATAATCACTACTAATAATGAAATGAAGTAAAAATATCTCCAATCCTTAACTGAACTTTATCACAAATTAAATCAATATTTTGAAAAATAATAAAAGTCTATAACATCATTAGTTGAACAATAAAATCAAATTTTAACCCAAAATATAAACAAAGCTAATTCACTTTTAAACTAACAATCTGTTTTAGATTCTCAAACTATTGATAATTTTATTATTTTTACAACTTTAAATGAAGTAAATCAATAAAGTATAGAAAATAAATATACTTATATCAACAAATGTTTAGAAAGATAATTCAATTATGAATTTTCTGAAATTTAATGTAGAGTAAACTAATTTACAACATTAGAATTTAAATTTGATAATGTTCCAAAATATGAAATGGAATAATTCAAAATTTTAACGGTTGATAAACAAAAAGATTTAATTTCCTTTTGCAAAGATCACTAAATGGAAAAAAATTGCATTTGTACACATGAAGATTGTTTTAAATAAGAATAATAAGATTATCTTTGTTTTGATTGTGCTACTAATAATCATGATTAACATTTTAAAGGTAAATTTATAAAAACTAGAAAAAAAATTAAGACTGAACAATCCGAGAAACGTAAATTAATTAAAGAATAATATTAAATGCTTTTATTAGAAGTTGAAAGTAGAATTGATAAAGAGTTAATAGCAAATTAATAAAAATAATAGGAAATTTTTGTTAATTCTTAAACAATGAGAGAAAATCTTAAATAGTTAGAAGCTTAGACTAAAATTAATCCTTTTAATTAAAATCCAAACCATATTTTTCATAATATTGACTAGAATTTATTATCATTCGATTAAGATATGATTAAATTAGAGTTTTCATCAAAATTAGATTAATTAGACTAATTAAAACAACAGATTACAACAATAAAGAAAGAGGATTTTTATTTATAATGCCAAACTACTGAAGAGCAAAGACTAACTTATAAATAATCGACATTTAAATTAAAGAAATAAGTGTTATAATATGAAAATTAAATTTCAGATTTATTAAAGAAATTAGAATATAATTCAAATGAAATAATAATAGCAGAAATCCAAAAATCTTAAAAAACAATTACATAACATTCCCTCTATTAATAATAAACTAGTGAGGGAATGAATGAGATCAAAAGCTTAATTCAAACTGTTAAAAATATTGTTATTGAAAGTAAACAAATTAGTTCTCTTTAATCAGAATTGAAAAATTTAAAAACTACAATAGATAATATCAATTCAAATAGTTCAATCATACAAATTTTATAATAAGTTATTTCAAAAGGGATGGATGAGATCAAACGCTTAATTTAAAATGTTCCAAATATTGTTATTGAAAGTAACCAAATTAGTTCTCTTTAATAAGACTTGAAAAGTATGCAAATATTAATAAATAAAATAAACTCAAATTGTTCAACCATACCTAATTTATAATACGAACTACAAACTTTAAATAATGACAATAAAGAAATAAAATTAGAGATTACTAACATTACAGATTTGTTACAAGATTTAAAAGGTATGCTAAAAGGGATAGTTGAGATCTAATAAAAAGTTTCAGGTATTCCAATGGTTGCTAAACAAATGAACACTCTGTAAACAGAGTTGTAAAATGCTATAATGATAATAAATTAAATAAACCAAAAAGGCGTATAAAGACAAATTTTACCTTAATAATAATATGCCTAATATTAACCTTCAAATTGCCAATAAAATGACATGGGTTAATTAAATAACAAAAATATGAATTACCAAGGACATGATCAATTCATGCATTATCCTAATAACTACAAGAAATAATGAAATGACAATATCATTTATTTAAGATGATTAATATATTGAATAATTTCTAAATTGTAAAACTAAAATAATATATATTATATATATATTTTACTCTTTTTCAAAGAGAATTGTAGTTTAGCAATTTCATATTTCTCTCAAGAAGTTTTATATATACAGTTAATTTGAAGATTAATATAGATTTTATTTAAAAATATCAGTAAAGTTGCTAAACAATTATTTATCCTTCAGAATTTATTTCATATAAGAAAGTAAGAATATTAAAATATGAAATGACTAAATAAATTTAAGCAGATATTTGACTCATGAGAAATATAAATATATAAAAATTATACATAAATGTGACCTCGTTCATATGAATTAAAAGAAGAAACCATTTATATTATGTATTCATTATTATAAATACTACTTAATACAGCCAAAATACCTATTACTAGCTTAAAAAGAGTAATTTAATATATTGATATGAAATAACAATGGAAGTATGTTTTAATATATGTTTAATATATATATATATATAGAGAATCATTCGGTTTCAATTTATTAGGGTTTAAGTACCTAATTATTGATCTTTGATTCTTATAGTTGCTGTTTGGCTTTCAGCTCTTAGCTATAGGACACAATATCATCGAGTTGATTTATTTTGCCTGCATAAGAAATGTATTTCAGGACGTTGTCACTCATTCCATTGATAAGGAAACAATTTTTACTTTTGAGATCATCACCAAAACTAACTTATTATCCATAGCCAGATATATCCATCAAAAAGAATTTAGCTTCTGAATTCACATTTGATAAGTAATCCTTAAATACTTACTCCATACTAATTTCACCTTCTGAAAATCCTCTCGTTACCATCATATCACTTAATATAACTATATTATCAGCTCTGACTTTTGGCTTTAATAATAAATCATTAACAGTTTATCCAATCATTTCACAAGATCCACATAATTCACTGCTTTTAGTTTGACATCTTTAAATTCCTTATAATAAAGTATCATTCTCAAACTCAACTTTTGTGTATGGGTGTATAGTTTATTAAGGAGCAGCAAACAAATAGAACTAACAATTTTCACATTTTATTCTTATCAGATGTGCCAAAACAAAGGCACAATCCATGCAAGCATTAACTGATCCATACTTCTTTCCACCACTAATTGGACTTTACATTGATCCACTTACATCAACAAATACATAAGTAACACCTGAAATAGTGTCTAAATTTTTATCTACAGCTATTTTCAATGCATTTTCTATAGCCTTTTTGTAGGATTCAATCACATCAGGAGGTGCAATTACTACCTCTTCTTCTATTATATCTTGCTTTTCTTTGTTTTTCTATGGTTTTGGTTTTTCTATTTTTTTGCTCTTTCTTATCTAACATCCCTCTTTTCTTCTTTATTGCCTTTTAATTTGTCAATTTCATTCAACGCTGTGAAAAATTGAAGTGGGAATATCTTTGAATTTTCAACTTATTTTTAATTGGATAATTTCTATACAACTTTCAGATGAGCTTCTGCACTCACACCTGATTACAATATGTTTCTTAAATTTCTTATCAAAGCTAAATAAGGAACTTAATTTTTTTGAATTAAATCTTCCCAGATTTATCTTTTAGAATTTTATCCTTTGCTTAATTCTCTATCCCATGTGATTGGAATGGGAATTTACATTCTTGTACCTGCTTTTTCAGGTTCAAATTACAATTTTTCTTCCCCTTTGAATTCCTTTTCAAATTCTTCTTATGTTTTAGGATATTTAGCTCCTAAAATCTACATAACAAGACTTCTAGGCTCCTTTATATGACTTAAGGAAATTATGTCTTTTAAATGTATGAAGTTAGTATCATAAACATTTTATTTTTCCTCAACTTGCTCAACATGAGGATTTCTCATATGTCTTCTTTTATGTTTTGAAATTTAATTTGTTTTTTAGATTGCTTTGATTTCAAATTGTTTCTATACATCCTTTCCTTAATTTTGAGATTAATCTCTAATTAATTTTAATTTCAATAATCTTTTCTCCCTTCTCTTAACTTTAATAGCTGGATTCAGAATTTCCTGATATTTCTTGATATTTTTCTTTCTACTACAATCTGAACATTGTTTACCAAGTTGATAAACATTGAATTGAGTAAGCTTCTTTCGTAATTTGTTTTTACTAAAATTTTTAGGGTAAAGTATAATTTCTTTCTTAATGTCTGAGTACCATTTAATTAATTTTCTTGATTTCTTAGCAATTTGAAATTACTTAGACAAATTAACAAATTTCAATTAGATCACCAGGTATTAGAATAGTTGGACACATATATGTTGAACTATATGGTTTAGTTCTTGGATGGAGAGTAGAAAATGCAAGGATGAAATTACTTACACTTCTTATATACATTTGATTTCTAACATAGTAAGCAACTTATAAAATAAACTCAGGATCGAAATCAGCAACTCTATTCATTGTAGAAATTAATTTATTTCTGGACTCATCTGATGTTTCATAGTATTTAGTTTCCTTTAGTAAACTGCTTGCTACTACACTAAAAAAGTATTCTTTAGGATCACTTCTTTGTTTACAACAAGTTGGATCAAGAAAGAATTATAATTGATTAGGTATCATTAATTTATTTAATCTAATTATTATTAAATTTAAGTTTATAAACTTTCTAATTTTGTTTATTTCTGATATATTATAAAATGTTCTCTTTGAAAAATGGTTCTCTTTTTTAAAACTTAAAGAAATATATCTATTTATAATTATATATCAAATCAGAGATAATTCAATTAGATATTTTATATTATATCATCATTATTTGTGAGAGTCTTTAGATTTTCATATTTATAAGATAAAGTCATAAAATAATAATCTTTGTATCAAATCTTTTTGATACTCAAAACTGTGAAATCTTTAATTCTCTTATAGATAATATAACAATTAGTTTAAAAAGAGTAATTTTTAAATCAAAATTATAAAGTATATAGATGTATAGCAGATCTAATATATAAACACATAAAAGAGAATATTGTGTAGAATCTATTCATTTAATATATTCTTATAAACATGCTAATTTAATTATATACTTTCTTGATTTTTAAACTTAATTCTATTGTAATATCTTTCAATTATTATAATTAAAATGAATCATTCAATGTTTCAAATATCGGATGAAGAAAGGGCTAAACAAGAATTTATTGTAATGGAATAAGGGAAATAGGAATATAGGGACTTATTTAATGGATGGGTTCAATAAAAAATCATGTTTTATATGTTGCTGAAAAAAGGTGAAAATGTGAAATATATTAAGGATGGAGAAATTTTAAAAATGTACGAATTCTAGTTATGATATAAGTGAATCTATTTAAAATATGATGACTAGGAAAACAGTCTTTAGTAATTTGGATTAGTAAAGATACTTGAGATGGGAAACAGTGTGTGATTCTACATAAAAACAATTTAAAGTGTATTGGAAAGGGGAATTATTACAAGCTGGTGGATTTTTCAATTAAATGGAACAAAAAGATGGTAAATGGATTGATTTATGGGAGAACTTTTGGATGTATTATTATTAAATATTTAGAAAATCCAAAGTATTTTTTATAGGAAATTATACTGATGGAAGGAAAACAGGAAAATGGGATATTTTAATGAAAGAATAAAGAGTGTATATACTAATTAAATTCTTTTAGTGGAGGAGGAGTATATGATGAATAAGGATAGAAGTAAGGTGAATGGACAGATTTAGATAACAATTTTAAAAAGTATTAATAATTAAAATATTATAGAAAGTGTTAAGTGATCTACAATGGAGAATATAAAGATGGAAGAAAATGTGGAAATTGGAAAATAACTTATAATGGAACTTATTTGTAATTATAATTTTTTATTTTAAAAGAGGAGGAGGCCAATATAATTAATTTGGATTAAAGAATGGAAGATGGTTAGATTTACATGAAGATTTTTGGGAGTATGCAATGATTTTTCTAATTTAGACATTGTTAAGTTGGGTTTTATGGAGAATATCAAAATGGACATAAAATAAAAAAATGGAATATCATTTATAGAGGATATAAAGAAATAGAATAATAAGTCATGTATCATTAATTACACTATATTTAGAGGCAATGGAGCATACAATGAGAATGGACGCAAAAAAGGAAAATGGACAGAATTACATCCAAATTTCTCAGAGTATATTTAATTTAATTAATAATCTAAAGTTATTGTAAAATTATTTTTATTGGGGAATACAATGGTGGTGCTAAATAAGGTAAATGGGATACAATCTAACTTGAAAAAGAGAATCAATAACTTAAATCCAATACTATGTAAATATTATTTAAATTATTATAGAGGCGGCGGAGTTTATTAATGTGGAGTAAAAGTTGGAAAGTGGATTGATGTACATGAAAAATACTTCACTTCAAACTGTGGAGGTTGCAATATCCTCTATAAAGGTGAATATCAGAATGATCTAAGACAAGGTAGATGGGACATTTTGATTAACAATAATCAGATTATGTAAATATTTTCTTCTATATAAGTGGGGGTGGAAATTATAATTAATATGGATTACAACATGGCCGATGGATTGATTTGCATGAAAATTACTCTGAGTATATTTACATATACTACATAGTTTCTCTTCGATCATCTATCTTGGGGAATATAAAAATGGGCTCAAACAAGGAATGTGGATTATTAATTTTGATGGCTAAATTATGTAATATTTAATAAATAAAGTTATTATAGAGGAGGAGGCGAATATGATCAGAATGGATTGAAAAATGGAGATTGGGTAGATTTGCATATCAACTACTCTAAGTAATTAAGAGATTTTATAAATAGATTTTGCTAAGTAACTTATAAGGGGGAGTATTTATCTGGAATTAAGTGTGGAATGTGGGAAACTTGTTTTGAAAATAATTTAATGTAATCGTTTATTTCATATTTTCTTAGAGGAGGAGGAATATATAATGAAGAAGGAAAACAAGATGGATAATGGGTAGATTTGCATCATAACTTTAGAGAGTATTATTTCATTATAGGTTTTGAGTTTATTTCAAATTGTTTGCATTTAAAACTATTTAAATGGCAAAAAGATAGGAACCCCAAAAGAAGTTGAACTTAAGTGAATTTATTATAAATTCTAACTTTTTATTTATTTATTAGACTATTTAGTAAAAAATAATCTATTTCCTTATTAATAATCAACTTTTTAAATACCGTCTTCTCATATAGTAAAAATATAATAAGAAAATAATTAACTAGATTGCATTTATTATTTCGAGTGAAAAGCTAACTTTGGTTATCCAGCATATAAGAAGTTATATAAATGAACACAATAATTAGGCTAGGATTGTACCAAATAAAATTTTGAAACATTTAGCTCCTTTAAAAATCTTTTCTGTTGATTATCTGTAATAATAGATCCCTGAAAAAATATTTAATAGCATTCTTAGGATATACAATAATCATTACAGAAAAACTTCAAAGACGATGATTGCTGCCTCACTCCCTTAGGTAACAAAAATAGAAATTCCAAAGCCTAAATTTAAAATAAATGAGCCTAAGTAAGGCCAAAATAGATAAGGTATTTTTTTAGGAATCTAAGGCGCAACATCATAGTGTTAAATTGTCTAATAGGATTGCCTACTTGATTATTTTATTGTATTTGAAGAATCGCTATATTTAGGAAAAATTGGAGGAGGTGGAGCAGGGCCAGGAGGTCTTGCTTAATTAGAGCTATTGTTATTATAATTTTCTTGAATTTGAACTTGAATGTCAGCTTACTAATTAAGGATCTAAGGAGAGGGTATTTATATTTAATTAGTTTAATGATTGGCTTTACGTTGGTATGTGAATTCTTTTAACTTTGTGAATTTCATAATTTAAAAAATGCATTATAATATAATTCATTTAATCTATTAACTTAAGGATTATCCTTTTACTTAAATCGACAATGGGTTATTGAATTTAAAATTTTTTCTCATCTTTTTACAACATATTAATTCTTCATTAAAATAATTATTAGCAGATACTTTATTGATTTTGCAATTAATTAACAATTTATAGGTGATTTCATAGATGAGTACAATTCAAAAACTGCATTAATTTAGATCTTAATTCATTAACACTTACAAAAAAGTGGATTGTCAAATTGGAATACCTATTTAACTTATTCTTTGTAATCAAAATCTTGAGATAATGGATAATAGCTATTGTATTTTCATAGATATTGCTGAGATGAATATTTATAGGAATAAATAATATCTTGATTGATATTTACAATTAATTGATCTGAAAATATATTTACTTCAATTTCTATTGTAATATTATATTGATTTACTCTACGCGACTTTGACAATTTAAAAATGTAATTTGCCCAATTTCTTAAGTCCACTTATTTTTAGTATACAGAAAGAGAGGGCAATTAAGCAATCAATCATTCCATTTATGTAATTATAATTAAAGTGGTTTTCTTATAATTATGACATATTTAGGGCATAATTATATATATATATTATAATTAATTAATATATATGGCAATCGAGAGCGAAGTGTTGTTTGCACTATATTAATTGTATCAGAAGAATTTGATTTCCTATGAACAAAAGGGAATGATCAAAGGTACAATACTTTCTCAAACAAGATATGTTGATACAAAATGATTTCGTGCTAAGAGCTTCTATTACCGATTGTGACAGTTAGTTTCTGTTGTAACATCGTATACTGGAATTACTAACAGGTTTTCAGATAGTTTTTATTCATTTAGATTAAGAATCACCTCGAAATTCAACTTGCATTAGCCCTTTGAAAAGAATGCCCTCTTGTAGCACTACGCATAGTCGATAAAGGATTAAAAGTGCAATTCAAAATCAAGATTAAAAAAAAACAATATCAAGATTAAGATCAAATTCTGTGACAGCAATTTGATATTACGCCTCACTTTATTAGTTTTGATATTAATGTTTTAATATATTAATTTATTAAGTTTTGTTAAAAATAGCTCTGAAAAAAAATGGGTATCTGTCAAACCATTTGTATGAAGAACAAGAATGAGATTAATAGAGAGAAATATAAATAAAATACTAAAAATATAGATACGTCTAAAACTGTTAGAATGTTTGATTATAACCAGAATAAATTTGTGGAAGTACCAGTTTTAGTACCTGCTACTAAAAATTCCTTATATTCTAAAAGATAGACTCATAGTCCAAATAGTAATCCTGCTACTAATTTATCTTCATGATGATAACTATATTATCTTTATACAATTTAAATTTTACTGAATCATTTGATAAAATATTCTTTCAAATTTAACAACATTATATTAGAACTTAAAAAAAGTTTACTAATTCAAAAAACCTAACATTTGAAGTGCAGAATTCCAGTACATTTTTAAAATGAATAAATACAAGAATATTATCAATTGATTGATGTTATCAGTATTTTTTTATTGAATGTAATCAGAGATATCATTAGAGATACAAGTGTCAACTCAATATAACTTATATATATATTAATAATTATTCATATCTTTAATCATCTCTATATTATATCTATTCACTAAATAACTTAATATCAAATCATTAATATCAACTTAATTAACATTTATGGACACAATAAAGTCTAATAATATTAGATTTGGACAATAAATAACAATATTCTCTTTAATCTACATTATCATTAAAACTAATCAATTTAAATTTTGTTTTCTCAATCTAGAACTAATTTCCAGGTAAATATTATAGAATCAGACAATTTCTTATATAAAGATTAATTATATATTATTCAGGCAAAATAATTTGTAACTTTCAATAATTATTTGTTAATTTAATGTTATTTGTTCATTTTTATTAAATTTTTAGGGTATAAATTTCATAGTATGTGCTTCTATTTAGATTGTAAAATAATTTTTAGATTAAAAAAAGTAAATTGATTGTTGTTTAGAGTATTTATCAAAAGGAGTAATTAATCTATTAATTATTATTTATCTATCATATTTAAAGTAATAGAGTTTTAAGAAAATGAAATAAATGTTAACTTTATTCATTTAAAAAATCAAAAAATCTGAATTTAGGAATTTAAAAATTATTGTTATATTATCTATAAGAGAATTAAAGATTTAACAGTTTTGAGTATCTAAAAGATTTGATATAATGATTATTATTTTATGAGTTTATGTTATAAACATGAAAATCTAAAGACTCTCACAAATAATGATGATATAATATAAAATATCTTATCGAATTATCTCTGATTTGATATATAATTATAAATAGATATATTTCTTTAAGTTTTAAAAAAGAGAACCATTTTTCAAAGAGAACATTTTATAATATATCAGAAATAAACAAAATTAGAAAGTTTATAAACTTAAATTTAATAATAATTAGATTAAATAAATTAATGATACCTAATCAATTATAATTCTTTCTTGATCCAACTTGTTGTAAACAAAGAAGTGATCCTAAAGAATACTTTTTTAGTGTAGTAGCAAGCAGTTTACTAAAGGAAACTAAATACTATGAAACATCAGATGAGTCCAGAAATAAATTAATTTCTACAATGAATAGAGTTGCTGATTTCGATCCTGAGTTTATTTTATAAGTTGCTTACTATGTTAGAAATCAAATGTATATAAGAAGTGTAAGTAATTTCATCCTTGCATTTTCTACTCTCCATCCAAAAACTAAACCATATTGTTCAACATATATGTGTCCAACTATTCTAATACCTGGTGATCTAATTGAAATTTGTTAATTTGTCTAAGTAATTTCAAATTGCTAGAAATCAGAAAATTAATTAAATGGTACTTCAGACATTAGAAAGAAATTATATTTCCCAAAAATTTTGTAAAAACAAATTCGAAAGAAGCTTACTCAATTCAATGTTTATCAACTTGGTAAACAATGTTCAGATTGTAGTAGAAAGAAAAATATCAAGAAATATCAGGAAATTCTGAATCCAGCTATTAAAGTTAAGAGAAGGGAGAAAAGATTATTGAAATTAAAATTAATTAGAGATTAATCTCAAAATTAAGGAAAGGATGTATAGAAACAATTTGAAATCAAAGCAATCTAAAAAACAAATTAAATTTCAAAACATAAAAGAAGACATATGAGAAATCCTCATGTTGAGCAAGTTGAGGAAAAATAAAATGTTTATGATACTAACTTCATACATTTAAAAGACATAATTTCCTTAAGTCATATAAAGGAGCCTAGAAGTCTTGTTATGTAGATTTTAGGAGCTAAATATCCTAAAACATAAGAAGAATTTGAAAAGGAATTCAAAGGGGAAGAAAAATTGTAATTTGAACCTGAGAAAGCAGGTACAAGAATGTAAATTCCCATTCCAATCACATGGGATAGAGAATTAAGCAAAGGATAAAATTCTAAAAGATAAATCTGGGAAGATTTAATTCAAAAAAATTAAGTTACCTTATTTAGCTTTGATAAGAAATTTAAGAAACATATTGTAATCAGGTGTGAGTGCAGAAGCTCATCTGAAAGTTGTATAGAAATTATCCAATTAAAAATAAGTTGAAAATTCAAAGATATTCCCACTTCAATTTTTCACAGCGTTGAATGAAATTGACAAATTAAAAGGCAATAAAGAAGAAAAGAGGGATGTTAGATAAGAAAGAGCAAAAAAAATAGAAAAACCAAAACCATAGAAAAACAAAGAAAAGCAAGATATAATAGAAGAAGAGGTAGTAATTGCACCTCCTGATGTGATTGAATCCTACAAAAAGGCTATAGAAAATGCATTGAAAATAGCTGTAGATAAAAATTTAGACACTATTTCAGGTGTTACTTATGTATTTGTTGATGTAAGTGGATCAATGTAAAGTCCAATTAGTGGTGGAAAGAAGTATGGATCAGTTAATGCTTGCATGGATTGTGCCTTTGTTTTGGCACATCTGATAAGAATAAAATGTGAAAATTGTTAGTTCTATTTGTTTGCTGCTCCTTAATAAACTATACACCCATACACAAAAGTTGAGTTTGAGAATGATACTTTATTATAAGGAATTTAAAGATGTCAAACTAAAAGCAGTGAATTATGTGGATCTTGTGAAATGATTGGATAAACTGTTAATGATTTATTATTAAAGCCAAAAGTCAGAGCTGATAATATAGTTATATTAAGTGATATGATGGTAACGAGAGGATTTTCAGAAGGTGAAATTAGTATGGAGTAAGTATTTAAGGATTACTTATCAAATGTGAATTCAGAAGCTAAATTCTTTTTGATGGATATATCTGGCTATGGATAATAAGTTAGTTTTGGTGATGATCTCAAAAGTAAAAATTGTTTCCTTATCAATGGAATGAGTGACAACGTCCTGAAATACATTTCTTATGCAGGCAAAATAAATCAACTCGATGATATTGTGTCCTATAGCTAAGAGCTGAAAGCCAAACAGCAACTATAAGAATCAAAGATCAATAATTAGGTACTTAAACCCTAATAAATTGAAACCGAATGATTCTCTATATATAAATATATATATATATTAAAAATACTTTCATTGTTATTTCATATCAATATATTAAATTCAAGAGAACAAGGTTTTTCAGATGAATCTAATAAAGAGAAAGAAAAAATTAAATACTTAGAATCCTATTTGAAAGTATAAAAAGGAAAATAATTTAATAAGGGGAAGATAAGAAATCATGTTAGAAATGAAGATCAACATCAAACACTTAATTAATTAATTTGATCATTATCCAAAAAAAGTACAACTTCCGATTTTCTTTTAGTTTTAAACTATGTACCTGAATTAAATAAGGTAATCTTAAAATCTCTTATTTAAATCGTATTAAGATTTTTCTTAGCTCCATTTTAGTAAATTAGATCAAAAAGAATTACTTCTTTCAATATGAATTAATTTATTATTAATTTGATTTAAGTAATTTAATAGAATTAGAATTAATAAATAAAATACATAAATCAGATAAGAGACTTTAGATAAAATGTTCTTTTGAAGAACATGATTCTGTCGAATTCGAGATATATTTATTTTTTAATTAAGCGAAATTATTATTTCTTGAGGTAAAAATATTAGAATATGAAATAGTTAAATATATAGTTTAATTTTGAAAAGTAGTCTTTACTTCAGGCTTTTAATTAATAAATTAATTTTATACTATATCTCAAAGACATATTTAAAGGTGAAGTAATTTCTTTAAAATATTAATATTTACTTATATCAATTCATTTATAAATAATATCATGCTTTTTTTTTAATTCAATTTGTCTGATAAATAAATATTGTATATAGGAATACAAAATTTGAGGTTATATCAATTCAAATTTTATATCACAATAGAAATTTTCATTAAAGAATAAAATACAAGGAATAGAATTTTTTATGTTAATTATAAAAAAGTTTGTTCAAGAATGTGATTTTAAATTTAGCGGAGAATCTGAGTCTTAAATTATTCTCAAGATAAAGCCTTTTTTTGAAAAGAAAGTTATTTTTGAGGGCTAAACAGGATTGCTAGATGCGATTAGAATGATGAAGTGTCTATAAGATAAATAAAATCAAAAATTTAATACCAATTTGATTTACTGCAACACCTAACATTACATTTTATTACGAATGATCTCTCTCCAAACTAAGACACCAATCTTAGCATCCTGGCAAAATAGATAAGTAAGCTCTTCTGATCTTTCATTACTTACACTAAACTGTGATATCGGTTCTTTAGTAACTTCTATTTACAACTTCTCTAATTGATTTGTTTCTAAAATATTGTGACTGAGTGAATGGGCTTACCTTAACCCAAAGATGGTCCATCATCATTTATAACTGTTCGAAAATTCCTTCGTGACACAAACATCAGCCCAATTTACCCAAGGGAGATGAAATACTTCCCTCAAGCTGCCTATGGGCATTAAGCATACCTACATTCTCAGATCCTCCTGACTCCAAGTCTCGACTGTGAGTTCGTATTCTTGAGCCTCCCTTTGCCTACATTCCACTGAAGTCTAACCCCAGAAGGACTCCACCTATTTATAGCGACAGTATGGGGAGAAATTATGGCCTCTTCCTTCATGGATTTCCAATCAGGATGGTATTGTTACCCTTTTGGATTACTTGTGTCCTTTTTCCAAAAACAGAGTTTGGAAGTACTTATTTTTTAATTTTATTTTTTAAGATAATTTGATTGATTATTTTATTGTATCAACCTTTTAATTGTTGAGTAGCTGAAATGATTAAAAACAATTGCTTAATGAAAATATAATTTGTAATAGTTCAGCCAAACAAAATGCTGCAAAACAGTTATTTTATAAAAATATTATATAAACAATTCCTATTTTTAGGATTTACTTAAGACTATTGAATCCAAGGATTTGATTTGATACAAAGAATTCAGGAACAAGGTTAACTTAAGTGAATACTAATATTCATTTCTAAAATACAATACATATGACAGAATCTTTGAATTTAAGGAAAAGTGAAATTAAAAAAACAGTAAATCAAACAACATGTTGAAAAAATACCTATTATTAGTTAATTAACGAATTTTTTTTGTTTGCAACAGAGGATTTCTGGAATTCAAACTCTTTATCTTTTATGAGCTCATTATCTTAATTTTATTAAAATTGTTTTATTAATTGTGAAGTTTTTTTTATTAGGATAATCAGTTAAGTGGGTGTCGAAAATTTTGGTTATTGAGTTCGAATGTTTGAAAATTATGGGTTTTAGAAAAAATATTACTTCAAAATTCAACTATATAATGTGTTATTCGGTCATATAATATCAATGTTTTTTTGATGTGGATTACGTCTAATTCTAATTGAAAGAATGAATAATTGAGTATAGAATACAAACATATCACATTTATTTTTTGTTGCTTTATTATGAGTCGTTAATAGAATTCTAAATTGTGCATAAAATTACTAGAGCTTAATCACCTATAATGTTATGTTGAATTTAATTCATATTGAATTATCCTCATAAATCACTCACATAAGAAACAAATCTTTATGAGAGAAGTCTGATGAGTTGGTATTTCTAAAATGAAAAATATAATTTAGTATCCAAAATTTCTAAATATGTTGTAAAATATTTAATATTGTTATTGGATTTTCGGTTAGATTAGATTATGGTAATTTTGAGGAGGTCCTATTTGCTAATAAAGTAAAAAATTAAAATCATGTTTGCAATTTAATGGCATTTTGGTTTTATATTGCAGTCTCCTACTTTTATCCAAAATCTTTTCAGATAAGTAAACTTTGTTTGAGGAGTTTCAAATAATAATAAATTTTAAAATAAGATTAAATTAAGTATTCTAAACCATAATACTTGATGAACTTATATTTTTTTTATTACAAATAGATTGTCTTTTTAAATTTAATATTAATCTACAATTTAAGTGCCTCTAAACTGTTATGATTAAATATAAATCATTTATTTATCAAAATATCCTGCTTTGATCTGCAAATCTTTCAATGATGAAAGACCTTAATTAGAAGAGTGGAAAATTAATTAAAATGATACATTCGCATTCAACTATAGAGTAATCTTATATATAGTTGGAATCCATATAACATTAAGTTAATGACTTAAAACAAAACTTTTTATAGTTTCATTTGACTTCTATTCCTTGATTTAAAGAACTTTGTATTTGTGTTTATGTATTTTACATTAAACGACTTAAATGACAAGAAATTATTTTTACAGAAAAACATGAATTACTACTTATCAAAAGGTTACTTTTTATATTTAATCCTTTCCTTACTTTCTCAATTGAATTCAATTCATGAGTATATCGAACTAAAAACAAATAATTTATGTTTACTAGATATCTCTCTTTGTAAGAGGAAGTATTTAGTGAATGATTTATAAATATTTAATTATTAGAAAGATTATGATTATTGATTCTCTAAAAGAGAATTATTACATAATATGTTCTTGATATACCTTTGCAGGATCTTGCTAAACCGATGAATTATACATTATGTGTCTAATACTTATAGTTTAATACATTTTATTATTAATTGGAGCGAATAAACAAGCAAAGGTGGAATATAATATAAATATAATGTTAATGAGATATATATGATATCTCAATTTTGCAGCCACTGAATGTTTCATATTTCTTGATGTAAATCTTTTGACCTTGAATTAAATCAAAAGGTA